>JADZMA010000723.1:0-30435 GCA_020796225.1 Arion vulgaris | reverse complement strand
GGGGGGGTTTGGGGTTTTTTAGTGGGTTTTGAGGGTGTTTAGGGGTTTAAAGGGTGTTGTGAGGTTTTAAAGGTATTTTAGGGTGTTGAGGGTGTTTAGAGGTGTTGATGGTGTTTATGGGTTTTTTAGATGGTGTTGAGGGTGTTTATAGGATGTTGAGGGTGTTTGAGGGTGATGGGTGGTGTTTGGGTGCGTTAAGAGGTGTTTGATGTTTTAGAAGGTGTTAAGTGGTGTTTATAAGGTTTAAAGGTGTTTAGATGTGTTTGGTGGTATTTAGAAGTGCTAAAGGGGTGCTAAGGTGTGGTTATAGGTTTTTAGTGTGTTTGGAGATGTTAAGGAGTGTTTAGAGTGTTGAGATGTGTTTATGGGTTTTTCAGGGTGTTTAGAGATGTTTAGAGGTGTTTAAAAGGTGTTTAAAGGGTTATTGAGGTTTGTGTCTAAAAAACATACCCCTCAACACCCTCTAAGCCCCCTCAACACCTCTAACACCCTTAAATATTCTAAGGACCACTAAACACCTTGAACATGTCCTTCAAAACTAAAACACCCTCAGCACCTCAACCCTGACTTCCTCTCACCCTCACCCCTGTAAACACAAACACCCTCTAAATCACCCTCAATGCCTCTCCACCTCATTTCACCCTTAAACATCATGCTCTAAAGTCCCATTAACCCCCTCTAAATACCAACAACCTCACACACTCTTAACACCTATAACACCTCTTTACCCACCCTCAACCCCTCAGCATCCTTACACCAATCACACCTCAAGCCCATCACCCCTCTAAGAGTCCTAACCTCCTCTAACCCATGACGCTCTAAACCCCAAAGCGTCCTCAGCATCCTCTGCCCCTAAACATAACACCTCCTTAACCTCCTAAACCCCCTAACCCCCTCAAACACCTCTAAACCTCTCAAAACACATAAACACCCCTCAGCACCTTCAAAAACACTCCTTAACATCATCTAAACCACCTTCACCTGCACTCTATAAACCCACAAACACTCTCTAAACACCAAAAACCTTATAAACACCATTAACCCCTACAAACATCAAAACCTTTTAACCACTAAAAACACCCCCCAACACCCCTAAACACCCCCAACATCCTCCACCCTCATACCATAAACCCATAACCTCACAAAACCCTCAACCCCTCTAAACACCTCCCCAAAAAAACCCCCTTTAAACACCTCAAAACTCTAAACCTGTTAAACCCTCTAAACACCCTAACCCCACCCTCTTCCTTTGCATCCGAACACATCACACTAAAAACCCCCCTTTAACACCCAACCCGTTTAAACCCCCCCTAAACCCCCTCCCCCCTCTAAACACCATCCCCCTAAACCTCCTTTAAAAGCTCTAAACCCCCCCTCCAAACCCCCCCTCTAAACATCCTCACTGCCCCTTCCCCTCAACCCTCAAAAAACCTCTTAACGCCCTCACAACACCCATTAACATCCTCTAAACACCAATCAAAACCCTCTAAACACACCTCACACCCCCTAACACCCCTTAGCATCCTCCTGCCCCTTAGCACTCTCGACACCCCTAAACACTAAACATAGGGTAGAGCATAGGGAGAGCATAGGGTAGCGATGGACAACGCATGGGGTAGCTAATCGGATTGCACAGGCGGGATTGGACAGGGTAGAGCTTGGGGTTTAAAACAAATGGTGGCTCACAGGGTAGCGCATAGGTTGGTTCATGGATAGCACTTAGGATAGCTCATATATAGCCATACGATGGGGCATAGGATAGCTCAAGGATTGCTCACTGTGCGCATAGGGTAGAGCATAGGGTGCGCAGGGTAGCGGTGGGTAGCACTTCGGGTATCGTTTTGAGTAACCAAGGTAACGCATGAGTAGCCAAATGATAGCCATAGTATAGAGCATGGATAGCACATAAGATAAAACCAATGGATGAGCGCATTGGATAGCGCATGGGGTAGCTGGGTTATGGATAGGTTAATGCATTAGTAGCCATAGGATATGTCATTGAATAGCAGATATGATAGCTTACAGGGGTGCGCACAGTGTAGGACACAGGGTAGCCGGGGTAGCGTGCATGGTAGTGCATATTGTGGGGCATATGGTAGCCATAGGGTAGGGCCGGATAGCGCATATGATGAGACATGGATAGCGCATGGTAGCCAAGGGTAGCGCGTTGGGTGGGTAGGGGTTTTGCTTCGGGTATCTTTGTGTCCAGGGTGCTCATCGGGTAGCGCATAGGATAGCTCATAAGATGGGTCATAAGATAGCACTTTGGGAGCCAGGGGTGGGAAATAGGATAACATAAGATATTGTATAGGATAGCGGAGGATAGAGGCATAGAATAGGGCATAGTGTAGTGCACAGTGTTGCGCACATGGTAGTGCACAGAGTAGCGCACAGGGTAGTGCATAGGATAGTGCAAAGGATAGCGCATAGGGTAGCATAGAGGATAGCGCATAGGGTAGCGCGTTGGGTAGCGGATAGGGTTGTGATTCGGATATCTTTTGTGCAGTGTAGGAAGCGTATCGGATAGCACATATGATAGCACATAGGATACACATGGATGCACATGGGGTAGCACATAGGATAGCCATAGGGTAGCGTTAGGTAGCGCAAAAGGTACGCTTCGGTAGCTCATTGAATAGCTCATATGATTGTGCATTGGGTAGTCATGGGGTAGTGCATAAGTGCCCTTCGGTAGCGGGGAGGTTAGCGCTTCGGTGATTGATTCGGGTAGCGCTTAGAATAACACATAAAGGGAGCGCATATGATAGCGCAAGGGGTTACATATGGTGGCCCTATCTTTATGGGGGCGCATATGGTAGCAATGGTCGAATAGGATGGGGCGGATAGCGAATAGGATACCGCATTTGGGTGAGGCTTAGGTGGGGCATAGGATAGCACGTTATGAAACACAGGATAGCGCATAGAGTAGCGCCGTTAGTGCATAAGATAGCGCATGGATAGCGCAAGTTGCCTGAAATAGCGCATAAGGGGAGACAGAGGATAGCGCTAAAAGCTCGTTGGGTAGGTAGGGTTGTGCTTCGTTCGTTTTGGTGGCCAGGTGGGGCTTCGGGTAGTCATATCGTATCGCATAGGAGCGCATAGGATGGCACATTGGGTTGAGCATAGCGTAGTGCTTTAGGATGCCAAAGTCAGCGCACATGTTGCTCATGGGGTAGTCAAGGGTAGCACGAAATAGCTCAAATGGTAGCGAACAAATAGCGCTATGTAAGTGCATGGATGTACAAATGATAGCCATTGGATGGGCATAGGATAGCGTATTGGAAATCCACAGGATCACTTTTCATGGGGGCGCACTGGGTGCCACAGGGTGCGCATAGGTTAGTGCATATAGCGCATAGGACAACCTATGATAGCCCCAGGATAGCAAATAGGATAGCATAGGATGGTGTATGGAGTTAGCACATGAATTGCACATATAGTAGCGCATTTGGTAGATAGAATGGGGCGATTTGGGGAGCGCATTGGATAGAGCATAGGATAGCCAAAAGGGTGGCGCAAGGGGAAACTCATCGATAGCGCATAGGATAGCGTAATGTGTCATGGGTGGGGCAATGAATAGCGTATTGAAAGCGCATAGGATAGCTCATGGATAGCTCATTGGAATGGGGTAAGTAGCCTAGGGTAGCGCTTGGGTAGCGCAAAGGTAACCAAATGGTGGCGCACAGGTAGGTCAGGGTTGCGTACAGGGTTGGGGAAAAGGGTTTTGCATAAGATAGGGTAGTGAATAGGTGGCGCTTCGAGTAGTGTATTGGATGTGCAAAGGGTGCTCATAAGATAGCTCATTAGATATGGGGTAAAGTACTTATACGGTAGCCTGGGTGAAACATTCAATAGCCAGGTAGGGTTCGGGTAGCGCATTGGATAGCTCATATGATTTTAATAAGTAAGCGCATTCGGTGCGGGTTGCGTAGCGCTTAGGATTCATTTCGGGTAGCTTTTGAAAAGCGCAAGGGTGAGCATAGGAAAAGCGCAAAGGGTAGCGATATGGTGCACATATGGTGGCAAATAGGATAGCGCATGGGATAGTGCATGGATAGCGCATTCGATAGGCATAGGTAGCTCATGGGGATAGCACACATGGAAACCCACTGGGATAGCACACAGAGTAGCGCATAGGTTGAGTGCATAGGATAACCCATAGTATAGCGCATAGGTTACTTATAGAAACACATAAGACATGAGGATATCGCATATGGTAACGCGTTGGGTAGCGGGTAGGATAGCGTGTCGGGATCGTTTCGGGTAGCGCTTAGGATAGCTCATAGGATAGCGCATACGGTAGCAAGGATAGCCATATACATCCATAAGATAGAAAAAGGATTGTGAATAGTAAAGCGCAAGGATAGCTACATGGATAGAGATAGAATAAAAAACGAAAACTCTAAATGCTAATAGGGTGGCCATGGATAGTGCATAGGATGGCCATAGGATAGCCAGTGGATGGCATAAGGTATTGCTTTGGAACTCATAGGATAGCACAAAATATAGCAGAATGCTTTAAGGATCCCCATGGTAGGCCAGGGTAGCCCAAAGGTCTGAGGGGTTAGTGCATAGAATAGCACATAGGATGGCGCATGAAGCGCACAGGATAGCAAATAGGATACCCCATGAGTAGCAAATAGAAGGCGCAAAAAAAAAGCTCATTGGGTAGTGCATGGGGTAGCTGTTTAGGAGCGCATCGGGTAGAACAGGATGGACATAGGATGGCAAGGATGGCGCATAGGGTAAGCATGGGGTAGCGCATAGGGTTGTGCATATGTTAGCACAAAGGGTAGCAATAGGATAAAGCATCAGTTTACATAGTGCGCACAGGGGAGAGCATAGGTTCGTGCATGGTATAGCGCATAGGATAGGCATGGATGGAGCATACGATAACGATTTAATATAGCGCACAGGGTAGCGACATACGAAAGGATAGCGCATAGGGTAGTGAATAGGGTAGCAGATGGGTCCCATATAGAAACATATGGTGGAATAGGATAGCGCATAGGATAACGAATAGGATAGCACATTGGATGACACATTAGGTAGCTCACAGGATAGCGCACAGGCTGGTGCATGGTTTGTGCATAGGATAGCGCATGGGATGAGTGCATAATTTGGCACAGAGGATAGTGCATAAGGTACCCACAGAGGATAGCGCATAGGTAGCGCGTTGGGTGAGGTAGGGTTGTGTTTCGGGTACCTTTTTGGGTAGCGCTTAGGGTGGCGCATCGTGTACGAATAGGATGGCGCATGGGTAGCGCTTTGGTAGCGCATATGGTGGCGCTATTGAAAGGGTAGCGCATGGATAGCGCTAGGGTAGCGCAAATGGTACTTTATATGGTAGCGCATATGGTGAAAATAAGGATAGCGTATAGGATATCGAATAGGATAGCACATTGGATGAGGCATTAGGTAGCCATAGGATAGTTTTACAGGTTACTGAGTTGAGTATAAGATAACATGGATGCCAAAAATTTTAGCTAGAAGATATAGTAAGGTAGCACAAGAGGATAATTAGGGTAGCCATTGGTTAGTGGGTAGGTTGTGCTTCGGGTATCGTTTTGGATCCCAATATGCACATGTTGTAGCGCATAGTGTAAAATTGCGCATAGGATGGCATTGGGTAGGGCATATGGTGCGCTTGAATATCCCCGGTAGCTCATAATACAGCACATGGTAGTGCATAGATGCAGGGTAGCGCACAAGTAGTACAATGGTCCCACATGGCATCGCACAGGTTAGCGCATATGTTAGTGCGTGGGATGGGCGTATTAGAAAGTGCTATGATGTTGCCGGATAACGAATAGGATACCCAGAGGATAGCTCATCGGGTGGAAATGGAAAAACATAGGATGGGGCATAGGGATAGTGCTTAAAGAAAAGGAGGTAACATAAGATAGCGCAGAGGGATAGCAAGGATAGGGCCATAGTGTAGTAGCGTGAGGCCATGGGAGTGAACGGGTAGCGCGAAAGGTGGTGCATAGATCACTCATAGGATAGCGCATAGGGTAGACGAGAGGATGGCGCGCAGGTTATCGCGTTGGGTAGCAGGTAGGGTTGTGCTTCGGGTATCGTTTTGGGTGGCCCAGGGTGGCGTATGGGATGTGTACAGGGTGGCGCACAGAGTAGCCCCACATGATATCGCACATAAAGGCCTGGTTCGCTCATATGTTAGTGCATGGATGGCGTATAGCTAGCGCATTGATGGCGAACAGGATAGCGAATAGGATAGCGCATATGATGGTGTATAGTGTACATAGGGTGGCTGAGGTTGCGCATATGTTAGCACAAGGGTAACGCATGAAAGCGCAGACGATAGCTCATAGGAATGGGCATGGGATAGCATATGGATAGGGCATAGGATAGTGCATGAGATGAGTGAATAGAATAGAGCATAGGATAGCGCATGGATAGGGCATAGTGTATCACAGCATTGCGAAAGGTAGTGCCAGGATGGCCACAGGGTAGCGCGTTGGGTAGCGGGTACGGTTTTGCTGGATATCTTTTTTGCAGCCTCAGGATAGCCCATATAAACGCATTGTAGCGCATAGAAGGGTAGCATTTCCCTATGGCGCATCAGATACCATATGATAGGCATTTACTAGCGCATGGGACAGCTCACGGGTAGGCGCACATTATAGCGCACAGAGTAGCCCTCAGGGTGGCGTACATGGTAGCGCATAGTGTAGCGTATGGGATAGCGCATGAATATCCCCAAAGTAGGACACATTTACCGCACCGGAGGCACTATGTTATTGCATAGGAAAGTGCATAGGATGAGCATACGAAAAGCTCATATGTTTTTGGGCCATAAGGTGGTGCATAAGTAGCGCATTCAGTACCCCGGGTGATAGGCGCTTCTGGTATTGTTTCGGGAAACACTAGAATAGCGCATAGGGTAGCGCATGTGGCCCATAGGGTGCGCATGGATGGCAGGTGGGTGGTGCATAGGGTAGCGTTTAGTATATCGCAAATGATAGCGCAGAGTACAGCGCACAGGGTAGCGCTTTGGATAGTGCACAGGTAGGCACATAATGTAGCCACATGGTGCGCATGAGTGCCGGGTTAGCGCAAAAGATTAGGCATGGAGTACGGATGGCGCATTATGATAGTCACGGATCCCGAATAGAATAGCGCATATGATAGTGGTATGGGTGCAATAGAGGTGCGCATAAGTAGCCATAGTATGGCCACAGTATAGCTCATAGGATTGGTAATGGGATAGTGCATAGGGTAACACATAGGATGCGCAGAGGATGAGCATAGAATAGGCATAGTGTGGTGCACACCGGTGCGCATATGGTAGTGCGTTGGGTAACGGGTAGGTTGTGCTTCGGATATCTTTTGTGCAGCGCGGGGTAGCGCATCGGATGCATAGGATAGCGCATAGGATAGCTTTGGGTAACCATTGGTAGCACTTCATGTAGCGCAGCGGATAGATGGTGCATTAGGATAGAACCTTTATAGCGCATGGATAAGCTCACATGGTAGCGTACATGGTAGCGCATAGGATAGCCATGGGAATGGCCGCAAAGTATCGCATATGGTAGCGCACAGGGTAACTCAGAGGTTTTGCTAGGATAGCGCAAAAGAATGCATATGATAGCGCACAGTATAGAGAATGAATAACGAATAAGATAGTGTATCGGGTATACATAGGGCAGCGCATATGGAAACGCATTTGGTGGTGTTGAGAAAGCCATCGGATGGCGCATGGATGCTAAAAGATAAAAACAGAGGATAGCGCATAGAATAGTGCATGGATGGCCATAGAATATACCCATAGGATGCCATAGGGTAGTGCACATAAGCACCATGGTACCCTGGAAAGCACAGAGTTATTATGGGATAGTGCATATCATAGAACAAACGATAGCTCATATGATTGTTCATGGGTAGGCGCAAGCGTAGTGCATAAGAAACGCATTAAATGGGTGGGTAGCGCTTCGGGTTTGTTTCGGGTACCCTTAGAATGCGCATGGGTACCCCATAGGATAGAGCATAGGGTGGCGCATGGTAGCCACGGGGTAGTGCATAGGTTACTGCATAGGATATCGCATATGATAGCGCATAGGATAGCACAGAGGATATAGCATAGGATATTTCGTTGGGTAGCTGGTAGGGTTGTGCTTCGGGTATCTTTTTGTGTAGCGCATATGGTAGCGCATTGGGTAGCGCATGGGGTAGCGCACATGGTAGTGCATAGGGGTACCCTTTTGAATTTCGCATAGAATAGCGCAAAAGTAGCAACATGGCGCGCACGGTCAGCACGCATATGTTAGTGCATATGATAGCGTGATGAATAGCCAGAGGATAGCTCATCGGAGTGGGCATGGGATAGCAGAAAGGGCATATGATAGTGCATGAGATAGTGCATAGAAATAGAGCATAGGATAGCGCATAGGTAGGCGCAATGGATAGCGCATTGGAAGCGCATAGGATAGCCATAGGATAACGCATGAAGTACACATAAGATAGCGCAGAGATAGCACATGGATGGGCATAGTGTACTGCACGCGTTGTGCACATGGTTGTGCACAGGTGTGCCTGAGTTAGTGCATGGTTACTGCATAGGATAGGCATAGGATAGCAATAAGGTACTGGGGATAGCGCATAGGGTAGCGCGTTGGGTCCCGGGTAGGTTGTGTTTCGGATGTTTTTTGTGCAGCGCATGGGTAGCCATCGGGTAGCGCATAGGGTAGCGCAAAAGCGTAGTGCATAAGTAGCGCATTCGATTGATAGGTTATCGCTTGGGTATCGTTTGGGGTGGCGCTTAGAATGCACATAGGTTAGCCAAGGATAGCGCATGAGTGGCTGTCATGTGTACCATAGGGTTGCGCATATGTTACAAAGGGTAGCGCATAGGATAGCGCAAAAGGATGCTCATAAGATTGGACATGGGATAGCATTTAGGATAAGGCATATGATAGTGCAAATGGATGAGGCATTAGGTAGCGCATTGGATAAAACAAATGGTAGCGCACTGGATAGCACGAGGGTACCATAGGTTAGTGCATAGAATAGCGCATAGGATAGCCATAGGTTAAACACAGAGGATAGCGCATGGGTATCACATGGATAGCGCATAGTTAGCGCGTTGGGTAGCGAGAGGGTTTTGCTTCGGGTATCGTTTTGTGTGCGCTAGGGTAGCGTATAGGATAGCACATAGGGTAGCCATGATAGCGCATAGGGTAACATAGGATGGTTCCCGGGTAGCGCCCCGAAGTAGCACCGGTATCGCACATGGCAGCACGGTTATGCTATGTTGTGCATGGATAGCGTATGGAAAACCCATATGATAGAAACAGGATAGCAAATAGGATAGCGCATATGATAGTTTATAGGGTATCATATAGGTAGCGCATAGGGTTTTGCGCATATGTTATCAAAAGGTAACATAGGATAGCGCAGAGGATATCTCATATGATTGGGCATGGGATAGCATATAGGATAGGGCATAGGATAGTGCATGAGATAGTGCATAAATTAGAGCATAGGATAGCGCATAAGATAGCGCAATGGATAGTGCTTTGGGAAGCGCATAGGATAGTGCATAGGATAATGCATAGGGTAACACTAGGATAGCAGAGGATGGCCCATAGGATAGGGCATATGTATTGCCAGCGTTGCGCAATGGCAGTCCCTGGGTAGCGCCGGTTAGTGCATAGGTTACGGCATAGGATGCTTTGGGGATAGCGCACAGGATAGCGCGTTGGGTAGCAGGTACGGTTGTGCTTCGGATATCTTTTGTGCAGCGCTTGGGGTATCGGCACTGTCCCTCATCTCGTAGCGCATAGGATAGCGCATAAGTAACGCTTTGGTAAGCATAGGGTAGAAATAGGATGGCGCATAGGATAGTGCATATGGTACCGCAATGGTAGAGCATAAGGTAGGAATGGATATCTGATAGAATAACTATGGGATAGCCTTGGGTGAGGCATTAGGTAGCGCATAGGATGACACATGATAGCACAAGGATGGGGCATAGGGTAGCTCATAGGATAGCGCATGGATAGCGCATGGATAGCTCATATCTTAGCACAGAGGATACGGCATAGGGCGCAGAGGATGGCGCATAGGGATGCGCGTTGGGTACAAGTGGGGTTGTGCTTCAGGTATCATTTTGGTAGCGCACATGGTACCCCATAGGGTAGTCATAAGATACCCATAGTGTAGCACATATGGTATAGCATAGAGGAGCGCATAGGAACAAGGATGACACATGGTAGCTCATGGGATAGT
Source organism: Arion vulgaris (assembly GCA_020796225.1). NCBI lineage: Eukaryota > Metazoa > Mollusca > Gastropoda > Stylommatophora > Arionidae > Arion > Arion vulgaris. Next base: position 20,187 of record JADZMA010000723.1, on the reverse strand, counting down.
GCACAGGGTAGCGCACAGAAGTAGCACAAATGGTAGCGCACATGGTAGCGCACAGGTGACATATGTTAGTGCATAGGATAGGCAAATATTGGCGCATTGGATGGGGCTAGGGTAGCAATAGGATAACGCATAGGATAGTGTAAGGTTAGTACATGGGTTAGCGAATAAAATTGGAGCTTTTCCCTAGCGCATAGGTAGCGCATCGGATAGCGCATTGGATAGTGCATGGATAGCGCAAAGGATGGGCGCATAGGCTAGTCCATACGATAGCTCATAGAATAGCGCATTGGGTAGCACATAAGGTAAAAACAATGAATAGTGCATTCGATAGCGCATAGTGTCCCCACATGCTAAATAGTAGCGCATGGATGGCGCACATGGTAGAACGGGTCATGCATATGATAACGCATGGGTAGCGCATGGGTTAGCGCGTGAAAGCGATTCAGTAGCGCTTGGATAGCCATAGGATAGCTCAAAAGATAGCTCATTGGATATGAGTAGAATATCACGAAGGGTAGTGCATAGGGGTAGCGCATTGGGTAGCGAAAAGGGTGGCGCTTAGGTAGCACATTGGATAGCTCATATGATTGTGCATAGGGTAGCGCATGGCGTAGTGTATTAGCGCATTCGGTAGCAGTTAGGATAGCCCCTTCGGGTATCGTTTCGTGTAGCGCTTAGACAGCGCATGGGTACTTATATGGTAGCCATGGGTTTGTGCTTTGTTAGCACAAATAGTAGCGCATGGATGGCCCCACAGGGGTAGACAGAGGTCATGCATATGATAACGCATGGGTACCCGCTAGGTTGCGCGTAAAGGGCGATTCGAGTAGCGCATTGGATAGCGCATAGGATAGCTCATAAGATAGCTCATTGGATATAGAGTAGAATATCACATAGGGTAGTGCATAGGGTAGCGCATTGGGTAGCGCAAAGGGTGGCGCTGGTAGAAATTGGAAAAGCTCTATGATTGTGCATAGGGTGGCATAGCGTAGTGTATGAGAAAGCGCATTCGGTAGCGGTTGGATCCCCGCGGGTATCGTTTCGTGTAGCGCTTGAACAGCGCATAAGGTCCCATATGGTAGCGCATAGGGTTGTGCTTTTGTTAGCACAAGGGTGCGCATAGGATGGCTGAGAGGATAGCCCCTTGGATTGGGCATGGGATGGCGTATAGGAAAGGGCATAGGATAGTGCTTGAGATAGTGCATAGGATAGCGCATGGGATAGCAAATTGGATGAGGCATTAGGTAGCGCATAGGATGAACATGGTAGCGCACAGGAGGGCCCGCACAGGGTAGTCATAGGTTGTGCATGGATAGCGCATGGATACGCATAGGATACCCCACATGAATGAGGCATTAAAAGTAGGCTTAGGATAGAACACATGGTAGCCCAGGATACCTACAGGATAGGCATAGGGTATCCTGAGGATGGCATAGGGATGGTTGTGGGTGGGGTTGTCTTCAGTATCTTTTGGGTGAAAATTAGGGTAGCATGGATAGGCGCATAGGGTAGCGCACATAGTGCCATAGGGATAATGTCATAGGATAGCATATGGGATGCGCATATGATAGCAACAGGATGTGAATAGGACAGTGTATAGGGTACCAATAGGGTAGGGCATGGTAGCGCATGGGTAGCGCATAGGGTTGCCAAATGTTAGCACAAAGGTAAAACATGGATGGCCTGAAGGATAGCTCATAGGATGGGACATGGGATAGCATATAGGATGGGGGCATAGGATAGTGCAGGATAGTGCATAGATAGAGCATGGTAGCACACAGGATAGCCGCCTGGGTAATAGGTTAGTGCATAGTATAGTACACAGCGTTTTCTGGTAGCGCCGGTTAGCGCACAGGGGTAGTGCATAGGTTACTGCTTAGGATAGCGAATAGGATAGCGCATAGGGTAGCATAGAGGATGGCGATGGGGTGGCGCGTTGGGTAGCGGTAGGGTTGTGTTTGGATATCTTTTGTGCATCGCTTAGTGTGCCATAGGATAGCGCATGGGGTAGCTCTTCATATATCGGATCAGATGGCGCATAGGATAGAGCATTTATTAGCGCATGGGATAGCTCACAGGGTAGTGAACAGGGGTACCTCGGGTGCGGGTACATGGTAGCGCAGGGGGACAGCGCATAGGTTAGCGCATATGGTGGCGCATAGTGAGCGCAAAGGGTAGTCAGAGCGGATTAGACCAGCGCGGGGCCCGTAGAAATCTTAGCGCAGGGGCCCTAAGTTTTATATGATAATAAATAATAAACAAAAATTTTTAAAAACAAACTTGTCTCGATTTAATGTGAGCAAATTTAGAGATAATACTAGACAAATCAATTTCTCTAAGTAAATTACATTCAATGTTCATTAAGGTGAGGTTATTTAGACGATCTTGTCCCCTCATGTTTCTAACTCACTTTTTTTACGCTTTAATGTTGAAAAAAAACGTTCTCCATGCAGTTAGTAATCATTAAAGACAAGTAAATTCGTAAGACTATTTCTACATTTGGAAACACGACTCTAATGAATTTTCCATTATAAGTTTATAAAATTGCAGTTCAAAGGCCTCATTCTTTTCGTTGCTAATGCAGACTACATTAAGCTTTAAAGTTCAACGAACTGCATAAGTTTGTCCTGGCTTTCTTAAATCCTCTTGGTAAGAGCTGACAATATTTGGAGTTCTTTTCAAGATCTCTTCTGCTGTAAGAGATTTTAACTGTCGAAATGTTCCAAATACATCAGTCACTCTATGGTACCTTCCCTCGCTTCCGAGTTTTGAACCTGTATCTTCCAGTGCTTTTGTAAGAATGCCCCATCGATAGGGAGAAGCGGAAAAGAATGTATAGAGACTTTCAACAAAATCGAAAAAATGGATGCTTCTATACAACATTCTGAGCACACTTCGCAAAAATTCAGTGAATGTGCAAAGCAGAGAATGTATTCTGCGTACTTATTTATCTCCTTAATGTGTGCCTGTAAGCCGTTGTATTTCCCACTCATGTTGCTGGCATTGTCATAGCTTTGACCTCGACAGTCTTTGATATCAATCCATTTTCCTTTAAAATCAAGTAAACTTTGGGCGAGTTGTTCAGCAGTATGACCTTCCCTATCCAGAACTTCAAAACCTTTCCACTGGTCAGATGGTAAACAGCGCACTATTAGAGTGAGTTGGTCCACATGCGAAATGTCTGGGTAGAGTCAGTGATACGAATAGTACTTGCATTTCTTAATTTCGCAAATAATATGATCCCGTAAGCTTTATGCAATTAGATGGATAAATTCCTCACATTTGTTTTTGATAAAATATGATGTATTCCCTTTCCTTTATTTGCATAAGTATTTATATGCTGAGCCAGAAAAATGTCAAATTTGGCTATTAATTCCAACAAACCTAAATAATTTCCCTTATTAGGTGAACCAATAGTTTCATCCTACCCGAAATGCAAGACCTCGTTCTGCTAAAAATTGGATTACTAAGTAATTCGCCAAAGGGCCCAAAAATGTTTTTCGGTCTCAATTTGAACACAAGTTGAGAATCGACACGAGCATCTTCTTTCAAACTAACAGCGAAATTATCGCTTGTCTATGGGAGGTGCTTTTTCATGTCTTTTCAACAAATTATTTGCGTTTTTCCAATCGTCAAATCCTTTTTTTCGTAAACCGTGACGAACAGTCTGAATCAGTAACTTTGCAAACAAAACAGAAAAGTTGTCCTTTAGTTTCTGAATAAAAATTCTCACATGAGTTTTTTTTGTTGGTTTATGTGTATATGTGAAAAACGATTTTCGACAAATTCGTGGATTTTTCTTTATCGTATGGTGTTTTTGGAAGACAAAAATCACTGTTCATATGTTGCATTGCTCTTCCTTTCAATCCCAAAAATCTCGATTGAAGTTGATTGGCCATTCACCAATATCGTTGGAGTACATTTTATTTTCGTTGTGCTTTTGGCTTGTAGAAGATGTTGCTACATTGGAAGCATGTGCTGTACTTTCTGCCTCTCTTTGGCTTGAAAATGATATGGGTAATGGAAGGACTGCTTTTACATTCGACTTCAGTTTGTCTTGTGGAAAATGTGGCTAAATCGTGAAGAGTTGCTGATCTTAATTTTTGGTAATGATGATTGTTCTATATCACTATCTTCATCTACTATACTGTGAGACACTTCTATATTTTCTGCTTCATTTCTTTGGGTTCAGCACCATTACGACATTAAAATTCAGACAGCTTGCGTGTTTTTGATACAAGAACTTGGTTATATTTTCCTTTTCATCTTGTCTTTACCTTTGCACTTCCCGAAGCGTAATGTCGACCCGCATCTCTGGCTCTGCTGCTCATGATGTCTATCTCAATCTGGGAAGAAAAAATGAATTTACAAATAAAATGTAATTCTTCTACTTTCTACTAATATAACATATAAATGTAAGTTTGGACAGCGTTTTATGATTAACAATTTACTCATGATGATATATTATATACAGGGTGCTTCGTAATTTAACCATTTAAAAGCTATAACTCTGATTTAAAACATTTGAATTCATTGAAAACGAAAAATATAAAACTTTTTTTTAAAATTAATTTCTCCACTGAAACATAAAATTGGCTATGAAAAATAAAATAATAATAAAATAACAAGATGGGAGGATTTAAATACATTCAAAAATTAACAGAACAAATAAAAATTTTCCCCTGTGTCCCTTTGTGTCTTCTCTGTAAAAATTTTGCAGCTCTGTGTTGCGGCTTCTTGTTTGCGCTCCTTCAAGTGTGTCCAAGTTTTCCCGTTTAATCATTGGCCCTCCCCCCGCATTATTTTCTGGGACATCTAGTCAGGGGCAAAACAGTTTCTCAAAAACGTGAATGACATGAAATTTATTTAGGGTGCCCGATCTTCATGTCTTAGAACAATATTTCATACGTCCACTTGCATTTATTTTAAACTAAGTTTCGCGCCAAAAACTACTGAAACGAACAGAGACTTGAACTGGGTTATGAGTCAAATTTAATTGTTCTTTTTTCAAGCCAAGTTTTTGTTTATTAGAAAACGTGTGCAACAAAAGACCTCCTATACAAAAAGTAAAAAAACTGTTACGTTGTTAATGAGCTCAGTGTGACCGAATTAAGTCGAAATTAGTAAACATGACCTTGGCCCTAACCTCAATAAAAAAAAATGAAAGGGAAATTGTACCCCCCTCCCAAATTGGTTCCTTGTTTATGACTAGTGAAACTTAGCTCCAGAGCGAAAAAGCCGGGGGCCCCTAGCATTTCTCCTGCTACTATCTAATCCGGGTCTGGGGTGGGGCATAGTTCTGCATGGATAGGCCCTAGTATAGGGGCTATGGTAGCCATAGGGTAAACGCAGAGGTTACTCATAGGATAGCGCATAGGATACACATATGATATCCACAGGATGGAATAGAATAACGCATGGGATAGTATATCAGTAGCACATAGATCAGCTATAGTAGCGCATTTGGTGGCCCTGAAGTAGCGTAGGGTAGCGCATGGGGTAGCGCATAGAATAACTCATAGGATGGGACATTGGATAGCATATGGGGTGGGCATAGGGTAGTGCATTGGAAAGCGCATATGATGGGGCATGGATGACATAAGGTAGCCAAAGGGTAGCGCACTGGATAGCGCATATGTTAGTGCATAATTAGTACATGGCGTTTTGCACATGGTAGCATAGGTTAGCGCCAGGGTAATGCAGGTTACTCATGGGGTGGAATAGGATAGCGCATAGGGTGGCATAGAGGATGGGGCGTGGGTAGCGCGGTTGGGTAGCAGGTAGGTTGTGCTTCGGATATCTTTTGTGCATCGCAGGGTGGCGCATAGGATAGTGCATGGTTGCCACTATATATCGTATCAATGGGGCATAGGATAAGATTTACTAGCGCATGGGGTAGCTCACAGGGTAGTGAACAGGGGAGCTCAAATTGTAAAAGGGTAGCCCCCAGGGTAATTTCATGGTAGCGCATATGATAAGCCATAGGTTAGCGCATATGATAGCGCATAGTGCAGCGGACAGGGGTAGGTGCATAGGTTACCGTACAGATAGCACATATGATATCGCACAGGATATCGTAATGATATATATAGAGCGCACATGTAGAAGCGCAGAGGTTATTGCATAGGATAGCACAGAGATAGCACATATGATAGCACATAGATAGAATCATAGGATAAAGCGCATTGGTAGCGCATAGGGGTGTTGACTTTATGTAGCGCATCGGATACAGCGCATAGGATAGAGCATTTGATTGTTACACAGTATAGCCTACAGGGTAGCGAAATAGTGGCAGCTAAGCCAACACTGTATCGCGCAGGGTAGCCCTCAGGTGGCGGCATGTAGCGCATAGATAGTTGATATATTATACAGAACAGCCAGGATAGAGCATAGGTGCACAGAGTAGCACACACATATACCGCACTGAAAGCACAGAGGTTACTGCATAGGATAGTGCATAGAGTATACGATAGCTCATATGATTGTGCATAGGTAGCGCATAGCGTAGTGCAGAGTAGCGCATTCCGGCAGCGTAGTAGAGCAGTTACTCCAGCATTGTTTCGGCAGCGCTAGAATAGCGCATGGGGTAGCGCATAGATATACATGGTAAAGGGCATATGGTAGCGCATAGTTTAGCAAAGCGGTGTAGTGCATAGGTTAATACATAGGATAGTGTATAGATAACGCATAGATATAATAGAGATATCGCATAGGATAGCGTTGGGGTGGTGGTAGGGTTGTGCTCGGGCATCTTTAGGTAGAAGGCCAGGGTAGCTGCATTGTAGCGTGAGCAGATAGCTTAAGAAGTGCATATGGTAGACAGGGTAGAGCTGAGATTATTGCATAGGATAGCGCATAGGATAGCACATATGGTAGCACCCAGACTAGTAAACAGGATATCATTCGGATATTGCATAGGATAGTGCATAGTGTAGCGTATAGATAGCATTACAGAATATGAGTAGGATACATTGTACCGCACTGGAGAGCAAACATGTTATTGCATAGGATAGTAGCATAGGTTGTATACGATAGCCCATATGATTTGCATAGGTAGTATAGAGTAGCGAATCCAGCAGCGGGTAAAGTAGCGCTTCTGGTGTTGTTTCGCAGCACCAGTAGAATAGCAGCATAGTGGCAGCGCATAGTATAGCGCATAGGGTAGCGCATATGGTAGGCATTGTTGCAGCGCCATTGTGGTAGTGCATGGCCGTATAGGATAGCGCGCATAGGATGGCGAATTGCGTTAGGTGTTTAGTATATCGCATAGGATAAGGCAGAGCACAGCGCACAATAGTAGCGCATTGATAGCACACAGTAGCACACATGAAGTTAGTGACATGATAGCAATATTATAAGAAGTATATATTAGCATAGATATCGTATAGACAGCGCACGTGGATAGCACAGGATAGTAAATAGAATAGCGCATATAACAGTGTATAGGTAGCACATAGGTAGCGCATAGAGTAGCGCATAGCATAGCGCATTGCATAGCCATAGAATTGGTCATTGGATACGTGGCGCGAGTAGCATAGGATAGGCATAGGGTAACACATAGATAGCAGAGTGATATGATAGATAGGCACAGTGTAGTGCACACCGTTCCGCACATGGTGTAGTACACAGGCAGTACTTTCACAGTATAATACATAGGTTACCGCGGTTAGGGTAGCACAGAGGATAGCGCATAGGGTAGCATAGACAGAGCAAAAACGATAGCTCATATGATTATTCATAGGTATATTGCCAGCGTAGTGTACAGGAGTAGCGCATTCAGCAGCGGGCAGGGTAGCGCTTCGGTATTGTTTCTGGGGAGCGCTTAGAATAGCGCATGTGGCAGCGCAGATAAAGGCATAGGCAGCGCATATGGTAGCGCATAGGCAGATAAAAAACGATAGCCTGCAGGATTATTCATAGGTTACCAGCGTGCAGTACAGAGAAAGTATCCAGTAGTTATAGGGGTAAAGGCTTGGCATTGTTCTGTGAGCATTTAGAATAGTGGTGATAGGTAAAGTTAGATAAAGGCATAGGTAGCATATGAGAAAAGGCATAGGTAGCATATGGTAGCGCAGTGTAGTGAATATGCAGAGCATAGTGCAGGCACAGCGAGCATAGTTACTGCATAGGATAGCCCATGCAGCGATAGGCGCATAGGATAGCACAGAGGATATCGCATAGGATAGCGTTGGTGTCGTAGGATTGTGCTTCGGGTATCTTTTTGTGTAGCGCTTTAGGATAGCGCATCGGTAGCGTGATAGGATAAAGCATAGGTGGTAGCGCATGGCAGAGCACAGGGTACGAGATATTCTACAGACATCGCATATGATAGCACATATGATAGCGCCCAGGATAGTAATAGGATAACGCATAGGATAGGTGTATAGGTAGCACACAGTGGCCAGCAGTAGCGCATTTGGTATCGCATATAATAGCGCATCAGAAGCGCATAGATAAAGCCTATATATTAGGGCAGAGGTTAGACATAGAATAGCGCATAGATAGCTAGTAGGTACGGCAGATAGCATTTAATTACGCACAGAGCAGTATCATTACGGTATCGCACCGCAAAGCATAGTTGACAAGCACTGCGTTAGTGTATAGGATAGGGCATACGATAGTCTTGCGGCTGCAGTATATAGGTAGCGCATAGCGTAGAATAGGAGTATCGCATTCAGTAGCGTAGGTAGCGCGTCGCGACATTTCGTAGCGCTTAGAATAGCGCATAGGTAACGCATAGGTTATTGGTTGTGATAGCGCATAGATAGCGCATAGGTTGCACAGAGTGACGGCGCACAGGGTAGCGTGCTGGGTAACCGTAGGTTGTGGCTTCGGATATCTTTTTGTGCAAAGGCTTAGGTAGCGCATCGGATAGCGCACAGGATAGAGCATTTACTAGCGAATAGGACAGTCATTGCAGGGTAGTTGAATAAGGTAAGTGCATATTGTAGCACAGGAATTTGGTGGGTGTATGTGACATAAGGTATAGGATAGTGCAGGATAGCATAGAATAGCATAGATAGCGCATAGGGTATGTATAGCAGAAGGCATATAATAGCACAGTGTAGCACACATGGTACACTGAAAAATACTACAGGTTGGTTGCAAAGGATATGCAGATAGAGCATACGATAGCTCATAAGGATTGTGCATAGGTATGTTATAGGTAGCGCATAGAGTAGCGCATTCATTAGCGGGTAGGCTTCGGGTATTGCTCGATAGCGCTTAGAATAGCGCACAGGTTAGTACAGATAGCGCAAAGAGTAGCGCATGGCGGTAGCACAGAGGGTAGAGCAGTGTTTATTGCATAGGATAGCGCAGGGTAGCACACATTATATCGTACAGGATAGCGAATAGAATAACGCATAGGATGTATCGGGCAGCACATAGCGGTATATAGCGCATTTGTGCGTATAGGGTACGCATAGATAGAGCAGAGGATAGCGCATAGGCAGCATAGTGTGAAGCGCACAGGGTGCAGTGTATAGGTTATCAGACAGAACAGCGCACAGGATGGCGTGCACAGGGTATAGGGTAAAGGCCTGAACAGGCATAGATAGCGCAGAGTACAGCATACGGTAGCGCGAGCATGATAGTGCGCACAGGGTAGCGCACAGAGTAAAGGTCACGCGGTAAGGCGACGTGGCAGCGCACATAAAGCAGCATAGATTAATGTATAGGATAGCGTATAGAGAGCGCATAGGATAGCGAATAGGTAGCGCGCTGCGCTGGTAGGGTTGTGCTTCAAATATCTTTGTGCAGCGGTTAGTGTAGAGCATCGGATAGCGCATAGAATAGCGCACAGGATAAAGCGTCAAAAGCGATAGCACATAGGATAGAGAATTGAATAGCGAATTGTATATAGGTGCAGCACTTTATGGCGTATGTATTAGGAGAATCGATTAGCATAGGATAGCCTCACAGATAGCGAACAGGGTTGTGCGCATTGTTGCGCACAGGTGGAAGCCCCCCAGCGTGACGTACATGGTAGCGAATGGGATAGCGTATAGATCAGTGCATAGAATGAACGCAGGATAGTGTATCAGTAGCACACAGGGCAGCTATTGGCAGTAGTATATTCTTTGTGGCGCATAGAGAGCGCATCGGGTAGCGCAAAGGATAGCAGAGGCAGATAGAGGAGAGTGATAAGCATAGAACGCATGACAGCTTACAGAGTAGCGCATAGATCGCGCATGAAAAGCGCACAGAGTAGCACACATGATACCACACTGAAAGCGCATAGGTTATTGTCTAGGATATTGCATAGGATAGGGCATACGATAGCCTGCTGTGATTGTGCATAGGGTAGAGCGCATAGCGCAGCGCAGAGTAGCGCATCTCGGCAGCGGGTAGGTAGAGCTCGTATTGTTTCGGTAGTTGCCGAATAGAGCATAGGGTAGCAGGGCTACTGAACAGATAGCGCATAGATGAAGCGCATAGGTGCACAGAGTGATAGCCCGGTAGCGTTGGTGTTTCGGTAGGGTTGTGCTTCGGATATCTTGGCAGCGCTTAGGGTAAGGCATCGATATGTATAGGATAGCGCATAGGATAAAGCGTATTGCGCGTATAGTAGTGATCTTCATGTAGCGCATCGACAGCGGATAGAATGACACGATAGCGATAGATAGCTCGTGAGGGTAGCGCGCATAGGTAGCGCATTGTAGCGAACAGGTAGCCCTCAGGGTGGTACATGTTAGCGCATAGATAGCGCATAGATAGCGTATAGAATATTACAGATAGCGCATAGGGTAGCGCATAGTAGTTACATATAATAGCGTGTAAAGCGCTTACATGGCACCGCGCACTGGAAAGGACATAGGTTATTGCAAAGGATAGCAGATAGGATAGAGCATACGATAGTTCATATGATTGTGCATAGGTAGCGCATAGGTAGCATAGAGAAGCGCATTCAGTAGCGGGCAGTTGATTCGGTATTGTTTCATGTAGCGCTTAGAATAGCGCATAGGCAGCTTACAGATGCCAGCGCGAAAGAGTAGCGCATATGGCAGCGCAGAGGTAGTTAACAGGATTATTGCATAAGATAGCGAATAGGATAGCACATATGATAAGATAGCGAATAGAATTTAACGGTTATGGATAGTGTATCGGTAGCACATAGGGTAGCGCATATAGTAGCGCATTTTGGGCGCATAGAGAAGTATATCGCAGCGCAAAGGATAGCGTATAGATAGAGTGAGAGTGATAGTAGCATAGAATATCGCATAGATAAGGCATAGAGTAGCGCATAGACAGCATAGAAAAGCGCACAGAGTAGCACACATGATACCACACTGAAAGCGTATAGGTTATTGCCTAGGGACATTGTATAGATAGGCATGATAGCTCACATGTGATCAGGCATAGGTGAAGCACAGAGGATAAAGCACAGAGAAGCATCCTCGGTAGCGGGCAGGCAGCGCCTCGGGCATTGTCTCGGTAGCACTCTGAATAGCGCACAGGCAGCGCATAGTACAGGGAAGGCATAGGTAGCAGATACGGTAGCGCATAGTGCAGCGCACAGTGGTAGTGCAGATAGTTACCAGACAGACAGTTTACAGGGGATTTAAGCATCGGATTTAGCATAGGTAGAGTTTCGAATATGGGGTGAGCAGGATAGCTATAGAGTACAGCACATGGTAGTTATTATGATAGCGGCACAGGCAGCGCACAGGCACAGAGCAGCACACATGGTAGCGCACGTATTGTGCACAGGTTGGGGGCATGATTAGCGCATAGGATCGGTGTAAAGGATAGCGCATTTGATAGCGCACAGATAAAGTGAATAGGGTAGTATGCGTTGTAGAGGGTAGTGTTGTGCTTAGAAGACATTTTGTGCAGTTGTTAAAGTGCAGAGCATCGATAATGCATAGGATAGCTCATAGGATATCGTATAGGGTAGCGCATATGTAGATCACAGGGCAGCGCAGAGATTATCGTGGTTGTGATAGCGTGGCGCAGGATAGCGCATATGGTAGTGCCCAGGATAGAAAATAGGATAACGCAGAGGATAGTGTATAGGTAGCACATAGGCAGCCATAGCAGCGCACGGCACCGCATATGATAGCCTATAGCAATAGGGGAGAGAATAGATACGGATAGCGCACAGATAAAGCGCATAGGCAGTTATTATAGGATAGCGCATAGAATTGGCGCACAGAGAAGCACACATGGTACCGCACTGCAAAGCGCATAGGTTGTCGTGACAGGATAGTGCATAGGAGAGGGCATACGATAACTCCCATGATTGTGCATAGAGTAGCGCATAGCGTAGCAGAGAGCGCATTCAGTAGCGGCAGGGTAATCGTCGTATTGTTTCGGGCAGCGCCTTTAGAATAGGTATGTGGTAGCGCATAGGATAGCGCATAGGGTAGCACAGAGGACGGCGCACGGCAGCGCGTCGTAACGGGTAGGGTTGCGCTTCGGATATCTTTTATATGCAGCGTTTTAGGTTAGCGCATCGATAAGTATAGATATCGCACAGGATAGCGTATTGGTTAACGCATTTGGCAGGCGCATAGTGCAGCGCACAGGGTCAGTGCATAGGTTATCATTGAATAGCGCATAGGATGGCGCATTGCGGCATAGGTAGCGTTCGAATTATGGCACAGGATAAGCGTGAGTATTAGCGCACATGGTAGCACAGGATAGTGCACAGGTAGCGCACAGAGTAAAGCACACATGCCAGCGCACGCAGCAGCGCACATGTTAGCGCATAGATTAATGTATATGATAGCGTATAGGAGAGCCGCATAGATAGCGAATAGGGTAGCGCTTGGGTAGCTGAGGACAAGCCTGGAATATCTGTGCAGCGGTTAGTGTGAGAACGATAGCGCTAGGATATTTACAGGATAGCGCATAATATAGCTTACAGGATAGCACAAAAGGATACACATAGATAAAGGAATTGGGTATCGCATAGGTAGCACTTCCGCGAAGCGATCGGATAGCCGGACAGATGGTGAGTGGGTTTACTAGCATAGGATAGCCCACAGGATAGCGAAAGGTTGCGCACAATGCAGCGCACATGGTAGCCTCAGCGTGACGTAGCCATGGTAGCGCATAGATAGCGTATAGGATAAAGGTATAGAATAGCGCACAGAGTAGCACACATGGTACTGCACTGAGAAGCAGCATACGTTACTGCATAGTATAGTGCATAGATAGTAACATAAGATAGCCACTATGATTGTGCATAGGTAGCTTATAAAGCGTAGTGCATAGATAGCGCATCCTGGTAGTGGTAGGGGTAGAGCCTCGTGCATTGTTCTCGGGTAGCGGCTTAGAATAGACAGGGTAGTGCAGAAGCACTGACCAGAGGAAGCGCATGTGGATAGCGCATAGGTAGCACAGAGTGATAGCTCAAAGGGTAGCGCGTTGGGTAGCCGGTAGGATGCTTCGATATTTTTTGCGCAGTATTTAGGTAGCGCATAGGATAGCGCATGGTGATAGCGCATAGATAGCGCATAGATAAAGGAACTGGGTGCAGCGTATAGTAGCACCATGCAGCTTAACGGATAAAGGACAGGATAGGACATTTACTAGCGCATAGGATAGCTCACAGTGGCAGCTGGCCAGGTAGCGCATAGTGTAGCGCACAGGCAGCCCTCAGGTAAGGTACATGTTAGCGCACAGGGATAGCGCGCGATAGGATAGCATAGAATAGCGCATAGGATAGCGCATAATATAGCCACAGGATAGCACAAAGCTGATAAGCACATAGATAGCGAATTTGAGCGAATTGCAGCGCATAATGACGATGTAGCGCATCGGGATAGCGCATAGGATAGAGAATCTCATCAGCGCATAGATAGTTCACAATGATAGCGAACAGGTTGTGCGCATTGCTTGCGTACAGGTAGTTCCCAGCGCATGCAGATGTAGAGAAGTATGATAGCGTATAGATTGCGCATAGAATACAGCTGAACAGAGAGCACACATGGCGTACCACTGAGAAGGCACACAAGTATTGCATAGTATTGCAGATAGATAGGGCATACGATAGCCACTATGATTGTGAATAGGGAGAGTTTAATAAGAGTATAGGAGAGCATCCAGCAGCGAGCAGAGCTCGCATTGTTCTGCAGTGTTTCAGAATAGAGCATAGGTGCAGTGCATAATTACCGAATAGGATAGCCATAGGATAGCGCATAGGCAGCACAGAGGATAAATGCAAAGGGTAAAGCGCGTTACAGCCGGTGATGTGCTTCGGATATCTCTTTGTGCAGCGCTTAGTAGCGCATCGACAGCGCATAGGATAGCGTATTGCAGCGCATAGGTAGCACTCACAACACCGATAGCGGATAGATAGAGCATTTTACTAGTGCATAGGATAATTACAGGTAAAGCACAGGCAGCCCTCAGAATAAAGGCACATGTAGAACAGGATAGCGCATAAAAGTGGGCCAGAGTACACACTTTAGCCCCAGCTATGCAAAGCACAGAGGTTATTGTACTGATAGTGCATAGATAGAGCATATGGATTTGGTTCACATGATTGTGCATAGGTAGCGTATAGCTGCAGTGCCAGAGTAGCGCATCCAGCATGTGGGTGAGGGCAGTTGCTCGGGTATTGTTTGGGCAGCTACTAGAATAGCTGCACAGGGTAGCACAGGATAGCTTACAGAGCAGCTACATGCAGCCAGAGGTGCAGCGAAGAGGTTATCGTACAAGATAGCACAGGATAAGCACATACGACAGACACAGGATAGCGAAGAATAAACCCAGTGATAAGGGGATGGCAGCGACATAGGTAAGCTGTTATTAGTAGCGCATTTTGTGGCGCAGAGTAGCGCATCGGGTAAAGCGCAAAGATAAAGCGCATAGATAGAGGAGAGGATATACACAGAATGCATAGGATAGCGTGCATAGGCAGTGCATAGATCATGCATAGAAAAGCGCACAGAGTAGCACACATGGCACCACACTGAAAGTTAGGTTACTGCATAGATATTGCATAGGGGATAGCATACGATAGTCATATGATTGTGCACGATACAGCGTACAGAGGATAGCGCATAGAGTAGAGCATCCAGTAAAGCGGTAGGGTAGCGCTTCGGGCATTGTTTGGGTAGAATTTTGAATATCGCAGATAGGTAGCGCAGAGCATAAAGGCATAGGGTAGCGCATATGGTATACATAGTGTGCGCACAGGGTAGCACAGTTATTGTGACAGGATAGCGCATAGGATGGCTATTTGGGTTGCGGCATAGGCAGAGTTTCCGAATATGCATGTGACAGCTTTCAGAGTACAAAGCGCACATGGTAGCGCACAGCGTGGAGCGATAGCGCACATGGTAGCGCACGGCAGCCACAGGTTAGCGCATAGATTAGGTGCATGCCAGATAGGAATAGGGCAGTTGTTGCAGAGGACAGCTTAGCTTTTGCAGCGGTTAGTGCAGAGCATCGGATAATGATAGATAGCGCATGGGTAAAATAAATACATAGATAGCGTGTATAGGGTAGCACTTATGTGAAGCATCGATAGCGCAAAGGATAGAGAACATTAGCGCATAGGATAGCTCACAGGGTAGCGAACAGGGTTGTAATACATTGTAGAGTTGCTGCGGTAGCCTCAGGGTGACGTACATGGTAGTTAGACAGATAGCATATGATAGCGCATAGGTGCTGTATAGGGTAGCGTACAGATAGCATAGAATAGCGTACAGAGTAGCACACATGGTACCGCACTGGAAAGCACAGGAGGTTATTGCATAGATAGCATAGGATAGAGCAAAACGGGATAGCCCATATGATATCAGTATTGATGGGCATAGGTGAGCGAATAGAGTTAATGTATAGATAGTGTATAGGTAGCATATGGGGTAGCGATTATAGTGGCTCATTTCCCAGCGTACAGAGTAGCGCATCGGATAGCGTGCATTGCATAGTGTAAAAGATGTGCAAAAGGATAGCGCATAGGTAGTCCACATGATGGGGCCTGCGTAGGATAAAGCGCATAGGGTAGCGCATAAGGTATATAACATTAGTGTATCTGATAGCGCATAGTGCACAGGGTAGCACAAATAGTATCGCACAGTATAGCGCAGGGTAGGGCAAAGGTTATGCATGATAACGCACAGGGAAAGCGTATAGGGTAGTGCATAGGGAAGCGATCTGAGTAGCGCACAACAGCGACAGATAGCTCAGGATAGCTCATTGACATGGAGTAGAGCACCACATAGGTAGTGCATAGAGTGAAGCATCATGAAGCGCTTCGGGTAGCGCATTGACAGGCTCATATGATCGTGCATATAGTAGCGCATAGCGTATGTAGAGTAGCGCATTCAGCGGTGGTGGGTAGAGCCTGGTATCAGCTCGTAGAAGGCTTTAGAACAAAGCGCATAAGGTGAAGCGCATAGGATCGCGCATAGGGTGAAGCATATGCAGCGCATAGGGTTGCATCTAGCATACTAAAGCAGCAGCGCATAGGATTGGCATGGGATGAAGCGTATAGGTTAGGCATAGGGGTAGCACTTCATATCCCATCGATACGCATAGGATAGAGCATTTACTGCGCATAGATAGCTCACAGGCAGTGAACAGGGTAGCCCTTGTGGGTGGCGGTACATGCAGAGCATAGGATAGCACATATGTTAGCTTATTAGGGTGAAAGGCAGACAAGTTATTGCATAGATAAAGATAGCAGATACCGTATACATATTGCCTTTTTGGAATAGCACCTTGATTTGGGTAATGTGAAAATGCACCAATAATGCAAATATGCACATCATGGGTTGATAAAATTTTAGAAGACCTTGATTTTTGCTGACGATATAGCTTTTTTGAGTTCATCACACCAAGATATTCAAATGAAAACAAACATTCTCCAAAATATTCACACAAATTGGTCTCCCAAATCAACACCACAAAAAACAGAAAATTTGACCCTACCAGCAGTCCACAGAAAATATCCAACTAAAAACTACACTGTAAGCTCAAAAGTGCTACACACCTGTGAGCATGATGACATCTACGGGGGATACAGCGCCAGAATACTAAGTGTAAACGCAATGGCATCATGCTTTGAATAAATTGTCATCAAATATATGGAAGTCCAATTCACTCAGCAAGCACTTAAAATTAAAGATTCCTTAACTTTGTGTGATTCCAGTATTAACTTATGGATGCGAGAGTTGGAAAAAGCAACAAAAGAGAGAAAGAAAAATTAGATAACTTTGAGAATAAATGTCTTAGAAGAATACTTGAACCCTCAAATGGCTGATTTCAGACTCCACACAAATAAGACAAGAGACCAAGCAAGAAAATGTATCAAATTTATACAAGAAAGCGCCGCTGGAAACTACATCGACCACACACTTAGAATGGATGAGAGAAGACCTCTTACCAATCCTCTACATATAGACACCAGAGGGAAAAGAAAACTAGGAAGACCAAGAGAGACTCCTGCAGAACCATCACCAGAGAAGGCTCAACGAGGGGTCTGTAAACATTAAAGACTCCAAATGATAGCATCGAACCACGTTAGAGCTGCTTATGACATATGCCCTCTATGCGCTGCCCAGCAGGCCCAAGAGGAAAGACTAAATAATCATGTATCGGGTAGCACATAGAGCAGCGCATATAGTAGCGTATTTGCGGCGCATAGAGTAGCGCATCGGGTAGCACATAGTATAGCGTATATGAAAGAGCAGAGGATAGAGCATAGAATAGCGCATAGGATAGCGGCATAGTGTAGCGGCATAGGATAGCTATAGGTAGCCCATAGGTTATTGCATATGATACCGCAAACGATAGCACACATGGTACCGCACTGGAAAGTACAGATAGGTTATTGGGATAGATAGTTACATCGATAGCCCATGTATGATTGCATAGGTGTAAAGTATAGAGGTGCAGCGCATCCAGTAGCGGGTAGGTAACGCTTCGGGTACAGCTGCAGCGCTTAGAATAGCAAACATAGTAGGACAGAGAAGGCATAGGGTAGCGCATATGTAGAAGAGTAGTGAAAGGCACAGGTGTAGCATAGGTTATCATGATAGATATACATAGATAAAGGCATAGGTAGCAAATGTGGTAAAGCATAGATAGTGTACAGTGGTAGCGCACAGAGAGCACACATGGTAAAGCACGTCGCAGCGCATGGTGATGTAACGCATATGATAGGGTTGCTCATATTGTTACGCAAATGTAGCGCATAGTATAGCGCACAGGATAGCTCATAGACAAAGCATACGGTTGCACATATGGTAGGCACCGGTGGTGCTATAGTTAGCATAGGTTAGCGACAGGATAGACATATGATAGCGCACGGGATAGCAAATAGATGCCAGGCACATATGATAGTGTATAGGGTGCACACATAGGGTAGCGCATAGGGTCATGCATATGTTGTGCCACAAAGGGCAATTATTACAGGATAGCGCAGAGGACAGGTCATAGGATCGGGGCATGGATATATATAGGATAAGCGTTAGTGAGATGAGTGCATGAGATAGTGCATAGATTAGAGCACAGGATAGCAGCATCAGATAGCGCTTATAGAAACCACTTGAAAGCATGAAGGATAGTGCATAGATAATGTATAGGTACCACAGGATAACGCAGATGGTAGCGCATAGGGGATAGGCATATGTGAGGCACATGTTGCGCACATCGTGTAGTGCACAGGTAGCGCACAGGTTATGCATAGTTTAATGTACAGGATAGCACACAGTGATAGCAAGTACAGGGTACGTTGGGGCAAGAGTGGTGGTTGTGCTTCGGATATCTTTTTTGTGCAGCGCTTAGGGTATCCAACGCGTAGCACGCGGGTAAGCTTACCGATAGCGCATAGATAGCCCGCAGGGTAGCTGAACAGGTAAAGCGCTATCGCGTTACCGCAAGGTGCAGTTCCCTGAAGAAAGTACATTGCAGCGTTAGATAGCGCGATTGTGCATAGAATAGCGCATAGATAGCGCATCGGGTAGTGCACAGAGAAAATATGGTACCGCACCGAAAGACAGATATTATTGCATAGATAGTGCATAACATAGAGC
Organism: Arion vulgaris; assembly: GCA_020796225.1. Taxonomy (NCBI): domain Eukaryota; kingdom Metazoa; phylum Mollusca; class Gastropoda; order Stylommatophora; family Arionidae; genus Arion; species Arion vulgaris. The sequence goes on along the minus strand of JADZMA010000723.1, from coordinate 1,192 downwards.
AAACGATAGCCTATGGCGATTGTGCATAGGGTAGCGCATAGCGTAGTGTGTATAGAGCAGCGCAATCAGTAGCGGTAGGGTAGCGCTTCTGGGTATTGTTTCGTGAAGCGCCTAAAATAGCGCATAGGTAGCGCATAGATAAAGCATGGCGTAGTGCATATTATAGCCCGCAGGGTAGCGCACAGGCAGTGTATAGAAACACACAGGATAGCGCATGTGATAGCGCATAGGATAGCACAGATATACAGACGCCAGGATAGCGTGTTGCAGCTAGGTAGGTTGTGCTCTGCATCTTTGTGCAGCTATATGGTGAGTGCATTGGGTAGCGCATAGGCAGCTTTCACATGGTAGCAGCAGAGTAAACGCAGGTGACAGCTATTGTGGTAGCACATGCAGTTGAGCCATAAGCATACACAGAACTGCTACAGGATGACCTACCTGGTAGGGCACACTCTGCCTTGAATATCGGCTGAATAGCGCACCAGAGTAGCATTACCATGGCACGCACAGGTCAGCGCATACAAATAGTGCATATGATAGCGGCATTTATTAAAGGTATATGATAGCAATAAGATAGCGAGTAGGATAGCGAGTGGATAGCTCATCGGAGTGGATATGGGAAAGAATATAGGATAGGCATAGGATAGTGCACGAGATATGCATAGAATAGAAAGTTAATAGGATAGCGCATAAGATAGCGCAAATGGATAGCACATTGAAAGACATAGGATAGTACAGGTTAAATATGACAGTGCAACACATAAAATAGCGCAGAGGATGGCAGATGGATAGGGCATGCTTTAGTGCACAACGTTATATGGTTGAAAACAGGGTAGCGCACAGGTTAGTGTATAGGTTACTGCATAGACTGTGTGTTGTGATAGCACATGGGTAGTTGCGGAGGATAACGCATAGGTAAACGCGTTGTAGGCGGTAGGATATGCTTGGATATCTTTTTGTGCAGCGTTTAGATAGCTAGCATCGGGTGCAGCGCATAGTGTAGCGCATACCGTAGCGCATAGAGTAAAGCAGCATTCGGCAGCGATAGGCATCGCTCGCATTGCTCAGTAGATTTAGAATAGCGCATAGGTTGAACGCACAGGATAGCGTACGGGGTATTACATCAAAGTATAGGGTTTTAGCCAAGGCCAGCAATGTGCGGCAGCTACGACACCGCCAAAGCGATAGCCCA
>JADZMA010000722.1:0-30439 GCA_020796225.1 Arion vulgaris | reverse complement strand
AATAAATAGACAGCCAAGTATCAGTGGCTTCTGAAAAAACTTGAGCTCTATTAAGTTTAGTAAATAGATATCTCAGTATTGTTGTATCGATCTGATGTATTAGATGCTCAGTTTCTACTACTGCCTTGTAGTTTGATTGGGGACAATCAAAGGCTAGCGGAGCAAACCGTACACAAGACTGGACGGCAGGCAAACCAAGTAGTAAAAAAAAAAGACTGGTACCTGGGCAGATGACGCTCAACAACCCGAGAGGGAGGTCGTCTAAGGGTAGCTACCCTAAAAAATAGCAACCAGCTGCCTTGCAGGTCGGTTGGGACAGCCAAGGATGACAGAGAGCGAACACAGTAAACGATAGCTAAACCGGACACATCGCGAAGGATAAGCACCAGAGCTCCAAATGGCGCTAAAGATGTGACGAAACATACCCATGCCAAGGCTGCATGAATGATTTCCACATGAATAAGAGAATTTATGGGAAATCTGGTACATCAGTCTAAGCGGTGAGAGAGAGAGAGAGATAAGCTCAGTTTTCACATATTTATGATCAAAATTTGACAGCAATGAAGTTGAAACTTCTTGAAGTATCAAAATCGCCTGTGCTGTGCCACGGCCAGAAAGAGAAGCAAAGAATAGTACCACTGCGACCTACAAGGCATGTTGTAAGAGGCGACTGATGCAGGACCTAGGAAGCTACCTAGTAAATCAAAGCTTCGGCAATCGGATGTGCTGCCTACTTGTAGCGAATAACTGGCATAATGTACAATCACTCTTAGGCTCAGATCACATGCAAATCACACAGAGTGGTTAACAAGTGGTTGATATGGAGTGTTTGAAGAAGAAGTATCGAAATAAATTAATATTCCATTATTGATTGATTGGACCATCATCATTGCACTCCGGTGATTAACCATTGTGCTCCGATTTCTTTCTTACACAGGAAGATCTGAGCTGCAGTGCATGAACTATGTAGCACAGCGAGAGTTCCCGATGTAATTTTGAAGATGGTGAAGAAACTGTTGAAGGAATTTTATTTTTAATCTTTTCTAATGAATTTTGACTTGGCATTATGTAACATATAACGTACGAGAAAATATATATATATATATATATAATCATAATGTAAGAAAGAAATAAACAAACCGAAACAAATTAACCAAATAAAAAGCGACAACTTACTTGTAATCTCTTTCCCAGAATTTTACAGGTCTGACATAGGATGTAAAAAATATTGCACTTCCTAAAAATGGGTTAAGAGGTGTGGAAAATGTGGCTGAGACAATGGCCTGTAAGAACAACATTGCACTATCTGATGTTTGTTAAGAAAAATACATATAGCTGGTGTTTCATAGCGGTTAGGTGCTAGCCTCTCGGTCCAAAGGTACTTGGTTCGTTTCCTTGTGGAGCCATCTGGATATTTTTGCAGATCCCTGATTTCAATGTTGCCCATGTGGTACTGGGGCCTGCAAGGGAAGCAAAGAATAGTACCACTCCGACCTACAAGGCATGCCATAAGAGGCAACCTAGGGAAGTTACTCTAGTAAATAAAAAAGCATCGCAGAAATCGGATGTGCTGGCTTACTTGTAGGTGCATAACTGGCACAATGTACAATTGCTCTTAGGTTCAGATCACATACAAATCACACAGACTGGTTAACAAGTGGTCGATATGGAGCGTTCAAAGAAGAAAGATTTCAGTGTAGGTGAGATTGAGTTCCTAGTCCTATTGAAGATAGACGGGAAAGCGTAGGTCCCATGTTCAAGAAGAGCAGGCCGGAAAGCCACCTACCAATGTTCAGAGTCTGATTCCAGCAGGATCTGTCAAGATCTTTTTTATTTGTTACAGTCATGTTCAGTGCCTTGCAGATATCCTTGTAATGAAGGAACGACTGTCTCTTAAATCTTTACTTGTAAACCAGATTTCTGTACAAGATATTAGAAGGAATCAAACCGTCTTTCATCTGGCATATGACCCAATCATCTTAGGCAGCATTAAAGAGGGGCAATGCTGGAAATTCCAGCATATTCCAATAACTTGTTTGATACTCAGTAACTCCAGGAGACTACATATACACCTCAGGCACTGTGTATATCCAACAGTACTTAACATTTGTGTGAGGATTAGTGTAATGCATAGCGCTTGCCTCTAGACTCAGACGGTTGTGGATTCAATCCCACACTCAACGTTCCCCATGTGAGGAAAGGAATTGGCCCTCTATCTCCTGCACACTATTATCTAGAAATATGAAATGACGTCCACTTCGACTCATAAAGTCTGAAAAGGCTATGGGAAATTTTATTTTATTTAGTATAACTGCAGTTTTAAAAAACCTTGTTACTGCCTATAATACTGCTTTTAGGGAGGTGTAGAACGGGAGACGACATGAGCCTGTGCAATTTAATGGTAGCATGGCTAGTGTAGTCACAGCGAAACTGTTCAGGTTCGAATTTTTTATTTATGCCACAAACAGAAAAAACTATTTGGCTGTACCGGGGATTGAACCTGGGTCTCCTGAATGGAAGCCAGCGCTCTAAAGAATTCGCCCAGATGCTCCACTTTAGTATATGAAAATTATAGCATATCCTTTACAGGACATCACCATTAACCACAGTAAACAAATAGTTGATTTTCTAGGCACCACTTATGCATTCTGTAGTTTGCCATTGTTTTCTGAACGGTGAGGTCTATTTTTACCTTTTGTAAAAATCCCACGGTAACGAATTTGCTTCCAAACTACCTGCCGCGGAGTTTGAACCAGGTATGTTAGAGTTGTGAATTTAGTATAACATTATCTAAATCTATAAAGGATACGAGGTACACTGAAGGGTTGGGCAAAGGCATGAAAGGCTGATCCCCATGTAATCTGCCAGGGGGCAATGTAGGTAATAATGAAGTTTAGTTTCAGCATGAAGTCACAAAACTGGGGAGGAAACAAGAAAATATATTAGATCTTGTCAAGCATACTATTCAACTTCTCTTTCTTCTTTTCTCTAACCCTGTTTTGCCTCACAGAACCAGGATAATAAGAGATATCTACAACAGGCTTTTGTGTGTGCTTCAAACAGTTTTTTCACTGTTTTTTTTGAGGTCCACTTTTTTGTGTGAACAGTCTTTTGTTTTGTATCCACTGTATCAGAGTAACACTGCTCTTTTAACGATGCCCACTTTCTGTTGGTAATCTGCTCTTATATGGCCGAACCATTTAATTTGTTGTTTCTTGATGAAGTTCAGTACTGATGTTGTACCCTTTTTTCTTGATGTCTTCGTCTTAATTTCTAAATAGGTCTCTTCTTGTTACTCACAGCATTTTACGTAAACACTGCATCAGTTATGAGGACTATCATCACTAGCACTCCAGACATGTCTATAGGTGCTCGATCTTCGCCACAACAAATCCAGCAGTGTTCAGCGCCCAACACGCCAGTTCGATGTTGATTAATCAATCTCTTTACATTTTGGTATGTCGTTCTTTTTGTCTGTGCCAATATCGACACCAATCTCTCTCAATCTGGTCAGCGATTGGGATTCATAACCTTGAAACTTCTCAGTAAGGAAAGACTCAATGTGTTAAGAATGTAATTTTGGTCCATTGCAGCTCCCTCTGATATTGTAGCCATGCCAGTCAATCTATTAGCTTGTTCATTACCCCTAACTCCTACATGAACAAAAATGAAGGTGATTTCTCTTACTTTTGTCTGTACCAGTACCTACACCCAGTTTCGTTTCACCATTCCTGTTTTGACTTTTTGAATCATGCTCATGGAGTCAGTGAGTATGAAAACACAAGAGTAGTTATGAGATGCCAACCATGTCACCGCTTCTGTAACCACCCATTTCTCCATTTTAAACTCTTTATCTCTGTTGTGACTAGTTTAGAGTAGGACGACTCCAGACAAACCCGGGAAGACAGATCTCGTCAGCAGGGGACTGCAACTGTCTAGAGAACAACCTCAAAAAAAGATGTCCTCAGAAACGGAATGTGTCAGCCATTATTGGCGGGAGGAATCGACACATACGAACAACTCAAATGGCCATGCGCAAATATTTATATAACTGTGGTGCCACCACCATGGAAACAGCCAGGTGGTGGTGGGACCGACCCCTGCCTCGAAGGGTCCACCCTTAGCTACTGGCGGCCCTGTTGATTCTTGCAAAGCCAGGGAGGACAGGGTATTACTACTGGCAGCAAGGACAAACTTTCACCCTCACAATTATGCAATGGAATGCAGAAGGGGTAACCAACAAAAACGAGAGCTAGAGGAACGTCTGCGAGCAGAAAAGATTGACATCTGCTGTATCCAAGAGACGCACCTTAATCCGGGAAATAGATTCAGCATTAGAGGATTTGAAACCTTCCCGTCAGATAGAGAAAATAGACATAAGGGTGGAGTAGTAACACTAGTTCGTAATTCCATACCGGAAGTTGAACTTCACAGGTCCAATCAGATGAGCACAGAATTCATAGCTGTTCAACTTCTTATCAACAACACTAAGATGACACTATACAATATATACTCACCACCCTCCATTCAAACTGAGTTGAAGCTATCAAAGTTCAAGATGACAACTTGCTTATAGTAGGAGACTTCAACAGCCACTCACCAAGCTGGGGCTATGACACGCTAGATCCTCGAGGTGAAAGCCTGAAGAATGGCTGATCACCAACAGTCTCACCATTCTCAACCACCCAGATGATCCTCACACATGTTACTCACGACGGTGGCGCACAACAAGCACCCCAGATCTGGCTTTTGCTACAGACGACATTCACAGGATAAACGAAAGGCAAGTCTGCGACCAGATTGGAGGTAGTGACCATAGACCAGTGAAACTCCTCATAAATAACATTAACAAGGAGGAACTTACAAACTCTGCCCCTAGTTGGAATTACAAAAAGGCAGACTTGAAGCTATTCCAAGAACTAGCAGACAAGTACTGTAAAGAAATTAATCAATCAGGAAAAGTGGACAGAGATGCATGTTCATTCAATAAAGCCATTTTAGATGCTGCAAAAAGGCTATACCCAGAGGGAGGAGAAAAACTACAAGCCATATTGGACACCAGAGATGGAAGTTCTCCATAGCTCAGCTTTGCAGTCCAGAAATACAATGGAACTCGCACTCAACGGACCTAAATGTAATGCAACACAATAGAGCAAGGGCCCTTATGTTAGAAAAGAAACCAGCAGTGTAGAAAATCCTGGAAAGAAAAGACAGCCTCTTTGAATATGGAAAAAGATACTCAAAAGTTGTGGAGACTTACAAAAGCCCTGAACGATGACAACCCATCTAGAGGGAAAATAGTTCTCCAGCAAGGAGAACAACTTCTACAGGAAAGCGAGCAGCCACCCTGATGGCCCAGTGTTACAAGCAAGAAGCTCATGCTCAATAAGTCAAGAGCAAGGGAAAGAAGTCAGAAGTGAGATAAATGCTACATTCAAAAAGCAACAAGTGAACCCTGTATTGAGGTAGACATCACACTGACTGAGCTGCAGAGAGCACTGAAAAAGCTCAATCGTAAAAAGGCCCGGGACCAGATGGAGTATCAAACGACATGCTCAAACAAATAGGCCCAATAGCACAGAGTCTTCTACTCCAGATTTTAACAATAGTTGGAGACAGGGGAGAGTCCCAGACATCTGGAAAATGCCACAATCCACCCAATTTTCAAAAGTGGAAAAGACAAAAGGATCCGCAGAGCTACAGACCTATAAGTTTGCTAAGTTGGACTGCAAAACTGCTGGAGAGAGTGATAACCACTAGACTCCAGTGGTTTTTAGAATCCAACCATAAACTGGATCCAGCCCAGACAGGCTACAGGCAGCATAGAAGCACTGATGACCAAGTGGCATACCTCGCACAGGACATAGAAAATGGCTTCCAAGAAAAGAAGAAAAACCTCACAGTGTTCTTCGACATGTCTAAGGCCTTCGACAAAGTCTGGAAAGATGGTTTGCTACTCAAGCTCTTACGCAGTGGAATACGGGTAGAATGTACTATTGATAAAGACTTTCTTACCCATAGACAAGCATCTGTAAATTGGATGGAGTGCACAGTCCCAGATTCAAATTAAAGCAGGAGTCCCACAGGAGCGACTGTCCCCATTGCTTTTCCTGGTATATAATAATGATCTGCCACAAACTCTGCCCAGACATGTATCACACTCTCTCCATGCTGATGATCTAGCTGTGTGGTACACCTCCTAGTTTCTGGGTCCTGCCATCTTTAAACTCCAGGCCAGCCTGAACAGCGTCATAATGTGGGCAAGTAAATGGGGTCTAGAAATAAACCCGAGCAAAACTATAGCAACGCTTTTCTCATTGTCAACAAAGGAAGAACACTTCAGACTGAAATTTAACGATGATATCGTTCCCGCTCCCATACTCCAACCTTTTGGGAGTTAGCGACAGTCGTCTGACATGGAAACATCACATAATGGAAACAAACAGAAAGGCTATGAGGAAACAAAGTGTGATGGATGCTGGCTGGAACACCTGGGAGCTGATATTCGAATCCTGAGTCAGGTGTCACTGGTGCAGTTAGACCGACCCTCGAATATGCATCATCGACATGGATATCAGCAGCCCATTCAAACAAATCGATACTGAAAAAACACAAAACCGTGTCTGCGATCTATTTTGGGAGCCATGAAATCTACACCAATTGTAGAAATGGAAAAGGCAGCCAACATCCAGCCCTTGGAAGACAGAAGAAGGAGAAAAGTGATTCTACAGACTGAAAGGATCAAAAGAATGCCTCACCATCCACTGCATTAAAAAATGGCGGCTAGAACAAAGAACAGACTAAAGCGCACAAGTCTAAACCACAAAGCAAAAGAAATAGGAAAGTCATACTTGGAACTACTAAATCATAATTCCATACCTGAAGAATTGCTTTTTGATCACTGGGAACCAGACTCAGTACCACTAAACTTCTCAACCTCCATCCCTAAATTATTAAGCAAAGATGCCGAGCCTAATCTAGTGAAAAAGCAATTACAATGGAACATCTCCATTACATGTTTCCAGAAGACAGCTGGATAAGAATTTACACAGATGGATCGGCAATGGAGGCAACCATGAATGGTGGAGCAGGAGTGTACATTAGGTACCCAGATGCTACCACTGTGTCTCTAGCAGGTCCTACTGGAAGAATATGTTCCAACTACAAAGCAGAACTCATAGCCCTTCTGATGGCAGCACAGCACATGAATAAGCTGCAAGCAGCTGCAAGCAAGATGGTATTTCTTACAGACTCATTGTCAGCTATACAAGCCCTGGAGGCTAAATCCACTGACAGCACAGTACAAAAACTACAAAGAGAACTTGCTCAGCTTTCAGAAAAGGCAGAAATTCACTTGCAGTGGATTCCATTTCACTGTGGCATTGCAGGCAATGAGAGTGCTGATGTCTTAGCTAAGTAGGGCAGTGCCAAAGAGCAAATTTACCAACCCTTGTCTTTTCAAGAGGTCAAAACCCTCATACAGAGAAAATCTGCAGTAGACTGGAAGACAAACACTGGATATGATTATGGAAAAGACTCCTCAAAGACCTAAGCAGAACAGACCAGGTCATTATATTTCGACTACGCACCGGACACTGCAGACTCAACAAACACTTATACAGACTAGGAATAAGTCAAACAGCTCTCTGCCAGTGTCAGCAGGCAGAACAGACACCAGAGCATATCCTGCAAGACTGTCCTCTTCTGTGTGAGCTGAGAAGCAACATGTGGCACACCCAGTCGACCTGAAAACTAAGCTTTGGGAAACCTGACAGACCTGAAGCTGTCTGCCCAGTTTGTGGTCCACAGTAAATTAGGCGCATGACCAGAGATCGCTGAAGAAGAAGAAGAAGTTGTGACTAGTTTTCTTCTATAGTTTGATGTCAGTGTCCAGGTTTGGCACTGACAGTCTAACGTTGTGAGAAAGATTTTGTTGAACAATGCTCTTGTAGTGTTCATGATGATATGTTATTATTGCTATACTATTCACATCCTAGTAAATATCAACTGCATGGACTGGAGCAGTGTATGTGAAAGGAAATCATCATCTTTTTATCTTTCACTTAGATAAGAACAACCTCTGAAGTTGTATGGTGAGAAAACCAGTAAAACGGTAAGCAGGCTTTCACACAAAAATCAGACATAAGCGCCACACCAGACGCCATGGCTACGCCTGAATTCATAGCGGCTGAAGCATGAAGATAAGAACTTGCACACAATAAAATAAATGAATTGCAATAAATTAAATAGTAAAAATACAATGAATTGCTTCTTTAGTGACTGTTGGACTCTTGCCATTTGACCTAATGTATGTCATGTAGACATCATCATCATCACGTAGACATAGCACTGAATAACATTGATCTTGGCGAATGACTGAACCATTGGTACTTTATTCTTTATTTGTCAATGTAATTTCTGCAAGGCTCAGTTTCAACTTTCTTTCTAATGCTGATGTTGGTGACTGTCTTTTCTGGTAGTGTTGGTAACTTTCTGTAGGCATTGCATTTCACAGGAGTTACTTTTGCATTTATCTTTGCTCATTGTCTATGTTTGGCTCTGGTAACACAGATGGACTTTCTTTTGTCTTTTTCCGCTTATTTTGCCGTTTGGCGTAGCAAGTTAAACTGATCGGTTTCCGAGATAGTGCACGCTCGGTCGCTTGATGTGCTATGACATTGTAGAATTTTAGGATAGCTGACTCCATCAATCCATCTTTTCTTGGTCTCCCCCTTTCCCTCTTGATGATTCCATTTTCAGGTTGTACGCTCTTGCAACTGGTGTAGTTGGGTTAGTTCTTACCAAGTGGCCAAACCATTTGAGTTTCTGTCTTTCAATGAATCTAACAACAGGTATTTTTCCCACTGTTCTTCTAATTTCCTCATTTCTTATATGGTCTCTTCTTGTTTTATTTACTGCTTTCCTCAAGCATCTCATTTCACAGGTGGTAATGCTCCCTTCTTGTTCTTTTGTCGGTGCCCAAGTTTGGCACTGGGAGCACAGTGTTGGTATGAAGATTGAATTTATAATGTCTTTTTAGTCTCCACTGGAATTACTGGGTGTTTCAAGATTGGGGTAAGTTGGTATATGTAATGTTGTTGGCTTCTAGTTTTGATCTCTGTTCAGTCTATTATCAGATGTGAAAACACTTCTGAGGTGTTTGAATTCACAGATGGACAATTGTAATATTTTACAAATAGAAAAACCTCACTTTACATTACCACATCTACTGAGCTATACTGTAGCATGATGTTCGATTAGGTTTGTCTCAGAGCTGACTCATGTCAAAATACAAATAACACAATGCAAATTAATATTATCAATATAAGGGAAGAATGCAGTAATACTACGTAACAATGGCGAAACATGTAAAAACAAAGTACTATAGTCCCATATTTTCATTTTAGGGCAGTGAGGAATTTATTGTCTGATTGTATATGTTAGGTCTGCCATATAGGAGGTCTGAATTTCTTAACTTTTGTTGTATCCTTTCCGTGATAAAGGCCTTTAGGTCAAAACATCGCTGTATATTGTTTTTGTACTTTGTAAAACTACAATACTTTGCTTTTATGTGTTGTACCAAATGTATTTAATGATTTGTACTTACTTTACAAAACAAGATGGACATGAAAAAGTAATCAATAAGGAAGGTTTCTGATGACCATCTGAAGTCATACTTGAAGAAAAAGTATGTGAATGCTATGATGGGGTATTGTCGTGGAGTGTCGGAGAAGGCAAAACGTAACATTTTCAGGCTGCAAACAAGGACAATCAACGGACCAACACTGTGGAGAAAATTCAAATTAAACTGATTACTATTCATATCTTTGCAAACTTACATACATTTTAATCATCAAATAGCTTGTACTGTGCAGAACTTTGCTACCCTAACAGTCCTATGGAATTTCTCTATCTCATAGGCTAGATGTCCCGACTCTGCAGCTGTTATGCTCAAACCACCAGTTATATCCTGAATCCATCCTCTCCGTAGTCTTCCTCTTCTATTATATTTACAATATATTTACACTTTATATATCATCTTATATTTACAATATATTTACACTTTATATATCATCTTATATTTACAATATATTTACACTTTATATATCATCTTATATTTACAATCGTCCGTTTGTTGCCTGGGCCCACAAGGGAAGCAATAAATAGTAACACTGCGACCTACAAGGCATATCATAAGAGGAGACTGAGGTAGGGGCCTAGGGAAGGTACCCTAGTCAATAAAAAGCGCAGCGGAAATCGGATGTGCTGTCTACTTGTAGGTGTATAACATTCACAACATAGAATCACTTTAGGCTGAGATCACATAAAAATCAAAAAAGTGGTTTAACATGTGATCAATATGCAGCGTTTGAAGAAGATGTTTACACTAAATAAATATAAGAAACATAATTGTAACTAGACAGGAGGGGTCTCTCGCTACAAAGGTACTTGATTTGTTCACTGCATGGAACGATCAGGATATATTTACAGAGATCCCTCATCTCAGTGTAACATCTGAAGTCGGAGAAGGCATGCTTGTATGACGGGACATTGATTAAAGGGGAAACAGGCCTTCATGCAAAAATCAGTCCGAAGCATCACACTATTGCTCTGATTACGGCTGAATTCAAAGCGGGCTAAACAAGAAGAAGAAGATCTCAGTGTAAGTGAGATTGAGTTCCTAGTCCTATTGGAGACGGACGATGAGACATAGGTCCTGTGTTTAAGTTGAAAATGCAAAAGAACCTTTGGTTGTTGAAAATCCATGAAAAAAAAAATGTTGCAAAGCCTGCACTGGTATATCTAATTTCTTCTTCTTCAAATGGTTCATATCAATCTCGTGTTAAACCACTCTTTGTGATGTGATCTGAGCTTAAGAGCAAATGCATGTTGTGCCAGCTATGCACAACCGATTTCTCTACGGTTTTTATTTATTAGAGTAGCTTTCCTATGCCCCTACCTAATCACCACTTACAACATGCCTTGTAGGTAGCAGTGCTACCATTATTTGCTTCCTTTGTGGGTCCAAGGCAACACACGGCAGAATTAACTGAAAAGATTGAAATAAAATTGGACAAAATTTCACTTTTAAAAAAAATTACATTGTGGACCCTTGCAGGCGGTATAGAGTTCATTATTCACCAAAGTGCACATAATGATAGTCCTATCAATCAATTAACTACATAGAAGACAAGATGAATGGCTGTAACTGGGGACAAAACTGGTAGCTTCAGGTAGGTGGATCTTATAGGTAACTTATTCTTCTTCTGTGTTCGCCAACTAAGAATTCAGGCATAGTCAGGGTGTCTGCCATGGCGCTTCTGACTGTATTTTGCGGGAAGTCCTGCTTTCCTTATAATCAGTGCCCCCCATGCCTTCTCCGACTTCAGATGTTTATAGGTACCTCATACACATTCACGGATAAGGCTTAGGGGGTAAACCCCAGATCAAAAACCAAAATTGAAGACAAATTAGACATGTTACTGAATTCAGGCAGTTCCTGTGACAACACTAGTGCCAAGCTGTGTCAGTCTTGTTGTACTGTATGGACAACAGCAGTCTTCTGCCTAACATGCCTAAAAAGGGCATCATGGTCCTCCAGTATTGATTTACGATGTTGACGCAACATGGGAAACAACACTTAATGGTTAAAAGTCATCTGATCCTACTGAGGTAGCACCATGATAGTTTATCACTGTAGGATGAATCCTCTAAACAGCTAGCATAGTCTCAAGCTGAGCAGTGCTCACTCAATAAAGTGGTGTCCAGCCACAAATCACATGCCTCACTGGATGCATAGGGCTTGAGATAACTTGACATAGCTCAGTATATTAATCCGGATCTTCAAGGATATCCTGTATGGAGAGTTGGTGAAACAGCAAATGTCTGGGCCTTTTTGTCCTGACATATTAAATTTTTGTAATATCATTTTGAGATCAGGTCTGTATTCTTTGATTCTTACAAGCTACTAAAACCAAAACTTGGGAGTTGGAGTCAGAATTTAGGCAGTCGTGTTTGCTGACTCCGACTTCTGTTATCTCATTCAAACATGACACTAAAGATGCATTAAACTCACTAGTTTCCAAATTTGCAGACAATGGCTGGAGCAGATGTAGTTGTGGCACACAAGAAGACCACAGGACATATGACATTACGCCAAAGAATCTCAATCCTAGGTACAGACGCTCACCCATATCACTCGGAGCCTCTAATAAAAAAAATATTGCTATAATATGACTGTTCTGCAGCCTTTAAAAAGTATTTTTTAAAATAGAATCTTCTTGTGTCGTCACACTCATTGCCAGGGCTGTTGTCTAGTGCAGTGGTGTCCACTTGGTTGTTACGCCCAGCATTTGATGATAGTTCTTTTAGCCTTTTGACAGAATTTTTCTGCTATGTCAGAACACTGTTGTTTTACATATTACTGTGAATGTTCAGTTACAGTTAACAAAAAGTAAAAGAACTATAATTATTTTCCATGGTAAGGTGGAATTTTTCTGACTGTATTTGTCTCTCAGGGGTCGCACCTAACCTCAATTGGGTATCAGAGAAACACTGGGAAATAAAGACATCCATTGTGGTGTTGATCACATATCCATCATGTGCTAATGAACACCAAAACCAGGGCCTAACACTGTACTTCTCAATATACCTCATGGCAGTGCTAATAACATTTTTGGCATATTGGGGCCTAACTGACTAATGACTGTGGATGCACAGATGCCATGAGATAATTGCAATAATAATACTAACAATAAAGTAATATTAATATTAATAAGAATACAAATAATAACAAATCAAAGTCAATTGTACTACAAATTACATTTTAAAAACAATTTCTAATTGTGCTTCCAAAAAACTGAATCATACTGTTATTCAGAAACAATTTTTGTCTTGAAATTCTGATTAATGTTAAAACCTGAGGAGTAAAACAGTGCACCGGTATGACACACTGGTGCCATGGTGCACCAAGTTGCCTCATGGTATGAAATAAGTTCCTTTAAATTATTATTTCACATCTGCTTTGACTAATCTTTGAAGTTCTGACCCATATCCAAAACCTCAAGTCAAAATTAAACATTTCAAACATGCATACTAACTAATCCTTTAACTCTCAGTACATCCACTCTTGCTGCGCAGCAATGGATGTGAACAATAGAGCTAAGGCATTCTTTTCTAGTCTGAGGAATGATGTAGTAAATAATGAAACCTACACTTGTTAAGACAAGTAGAGAACATCACTAGACTGGTTGAAATATACAAGAACAACAAAATGCATCTTCATAAACAGTCAAAATATATTTAAAAAAATGTCATTAGCAATTCACCATCTTCAAACAAATTTACATTGACATGTTTTATAGTTGTCTGCTTATAGTTCTTTCCAAAACAGAGAAGTTTCAGGGTTGTGAATGCCAGTCACTGACCAGATTGAGAGAGATGGGTGTTGATATTGGTACAACCCGAAAAGAACGACACAGCAAATATGCAAAAAGATTGATTAATCAATATGAAACTGGCGCGGTTGGGCCGCTGCTGGATTTGTTGAGGCATAGATCAGTGCACCTCTGGGTATGTCCAGAGTGCTATGATGATCATCCTCTTATAACTGACAGTTTTGCCAGTCAAGGCACGGATTTCAACAGCAAATTCTTTCAAGTTTGTCTTCCTTAGTCATAGATTGTTCGCAGCATTCTAAGAGAACATTTCACAAAGAATAACATTATCTTTTAATTACGATATGATGCCTAAAAAATCTTGCAATTTTTTTTTTTTTAATTTTGCAAAGACAGATTCTTGTTTTGCAAAGATAGGTTATTTTTAAAAGAAATCTTACAAAGACAGATCCATTAAAAATAATTGTGCAAAGACATCCATTAAAAATCAGAGACAGATCTATTTTTTATCATGCAAAATAGATACATTAAATTTATCTTTGCTAAGACAGATCAATTTTTATCTGCAAAAACAGATACATTAAAAAAAATCTTGCAAAGACAGATACATTGTTGAAAAATCTTGTAACAACATGATTCATAAAAAAATTAAAGACATCCATATTTTTTTTTCAATCATGTAAAGATGTTTCTAGATATTTTTTTCTAAATGAAAATATACATATAAAAATGGTTCTGAAATATAAGGGCTGACTGACCTGTATGACAATAGAAAGCTGTGCTGGACGTGGAAACAGCAAATACCAGAATTGTAACAACAATACACACAATTGCGCCTGACTGAAGTCGCGAGCTGGAAGAAAGTTCATAATAAATTAGATATATTTATTAATACACTGAAATCAACAAATCCACAATATTTATCTTTATCAAATGATAATAGCCCCCATTGAGCTTGAGCTGCCCTCTGGGATATCAAAGAAAGTTTGATTGATTGGACCCCCATCTTGCACTGATGAGCAAACAATATGTGCTCTGATCTCATTGTTACACAGACAGTACACAAACTCCGTAGCACCAGCTTCTGGGTCCTGATGTAATTTTTGAAGACAGTGAAAATATTTTGTAGGAATTAACCTTTTAAAATCTTTTTAATGAATTTTGCCTGGACAGCAAGCTTCCAACCTGCTCTCAAACATGCAGTCAGCATTTTGTCATCCATCTCCAATAGAACTAGAAACTCAATTTCACCTACACTGAGATAATGGATCTGTGGAAAAATACCCTGATATCCCTACGAGGGAGTGAGCTTCGAGTACCTTTGAATGAGAGGCATTCATCTAACCTCACGCTACAAGACATTACCTAGGTCCATCATCAGTCGCTCTACATGCCTTGTAAGGCAGTAGCAAACTGGGTACATTTGGAGCAACCAGCCAGCACTGCCCGCTAACAATAATGTGTCTACTTCCAACAAGAGAACTCCTAATGATTGAATGCGAGAAAGTCGCTTTGCCTGTCGTACTGAAGGAGTCCGGGTCGAGACACAGGCATTTTTTTCATGATCACTAGGATTGTTGCTAAGCTAATGGAGTTAGTGCTTTGTAATGCTTCCTGCAGATATGTCATCTCTGCCGACAGGGACGGAGTTATATGGGGAAACCCGGTGCAATGAAGTTATTCTCCACCCTTTGAACCTTAGAAGTGGGGTAGAAAAATACAATTATGTGGGATGGAATTATTAAGAGGTGAGCAAATAACAGATTGTATGAGCATATCATTACAACATGCGAAAGAAATAGTTAAAGTTAAGTGCTTCTGTCAACCTCGAAGGCGGGGAGAGAGATAGCTCTTGATTTGATTAATAAAAGAGAAATTGTTACAGTTTGGAATATCTTCATTACACTTCCAAACATGTCCACAGGTGCTCGATCTCTTTGTAATATCTCCAACAGTGTCCAGTTACTGACCGCACTAGTTCGGGATTTTGACTGATGAACCTACTTATGTATCTATTGTACTGTTCTTTTCTGGCCACTCCAATCTTCAATCCCAGCTCTTGTAATCTAGTAGTTGACCTGGATCTATTTAAATGAAAATCCTCTTAGCAGCGGCCATCTTGTCGCCCAGAATGCCCAGCCTCCAATGGCTGGCCCCTGATATGGTAACAGAACCAGCAGAAAGAGAAAATGGTATAACTTGAAAATGACTGAAACTCACTCAGACAGTTTTTCAGTTTTCCTGGTAGGTCAATAGTTCCTGAGTTTCACTGCTTCCTGTTTTATCTTTGTCTTTTTGATCACCTGCCCTGACAACTAATCCTTTCAGCAACACCCTGCAGAATATATATCAAATATGATCTATTTACAACGGTATTGGCAAATTCAATATTACTCTGCAAACATGTCACCATCAACACAAATAGAGCAATGTTCAACATAATCTTTCCCCCCACATTATGCTATTTGTGCCAAACCTGGATGGTGACATCAAATGATAGAAGAAAACTAGTCACACAGAGATGAAGTGTCCATGCAGAATGCTGGGTGTAACAAGAAGAGACCGGTTGAGAAATGAAGACATCCGGAACAAAGTGGGTACAACAACAGTACTAAACTTCATCAAGAAACAACAAATTGAATGGTTCAGCCACATAAACAGATTACCAACAGACAGTGCGCCTCAAAGAGCAATGCTGCTCCAATACAATGGATAGAACGCAAAGACCCGCCATGCAAAGGTGGATTCCAGAGATAACAGAGGCGACGAGAGATAACATCATCAAGGTGCGTATCCTTTATTTGACGTTGCTCTTTACAGTGCATCTGAAATTCACTCTGCCTCTAGCCAGTTCACCCACTTCATCGATGGTCATATTCATGTTTTTAATATCTTTGTAGCCATCTTTCTTCGGTTCGTTTATGCGTCTGGGACCCTGCCTCTAGTATTGTTTCTTTCCAAGCCATCGTGACGCTTGATGTGACCAAAGTATGTAATTTTTCTGTATAGTATGTTGTTTATCAGCTAATTCTCTTTAACATTTAGTTCTTTAACATTGAGAGATAACAGAGGCGATGAAAGACACTATTAATGAAGTGCACACAAGGGCTCATTCTAGAAATTCTTCTTATCTTGACGCTGTGAGGCAAAGCCAGGATTGGAGAAAACAAAAAAAAAACATCTGCATTGATATGAAACAGTTTTTTAACTATCCACAATGACATCAACATCCTAAAGAAGCAAAAGACAAATGATTGACTTCATTGCACCGGATCCCCCACACACAACCTGTCCCTGTCGACCACAAATGGCATGCTAACTGCAGAGAGTGTTAGCCAGCACAAACACCATAGCTCTGTGCAACAATCCTAGAGATCTGATGAAAATTTGCACATTGTACTCAGTCTGGATTCGAACTAACAACTTTCAGGACGACAGGCTTACTTAGGCCGTTAGAAATTTATTGTCGTCTTCTATATGTTCTGTGCCGTGTAAGAAGTGAAGAAATTTACTTCTGTTGTATCTTGTTTGATAAAGGCCTTTGTCTAAACGTTGCTGTGTATCGTTATTGTTTTTGTAAACTACAGTACTTTGTACGCGCTTCTCGACACAGCTACATAGTTTTACTGCAGTCTTCCTTTACATCAATGACAAAGCTGCTGCTGTTAGTAAGAAAATAAAGTAGAGTAGATGATAACTGACAACAACATCTACAAAAGCATAAAGTACCTAGTACTGTGAGGATTTTTTAAACACATTATGTCTCTACGGCATGACATACTTTAATCTAAACCTTGACTTTGCTTCACAAATTGAACATACCACAGCATTCCTGGATCGCTGGCAGACTCCGCTGAGGTGGTAAGCTATGGTCACCATAAGACCACAAAGAATGGAGAAAGGCACATTCTGGGCTCACATCTATCTTGTTACTGCATCTGTAGTTTGATCCACCACTTCTAGTGAAGAAGAAAGATTATACACAAACTCAAACAGATTAGATTTATAGAATAAAAATAGTTTAGCTGGGTTGATCATCATTAATACTGCACATCGAACTAATTAGTCCATAAGTGCTCCGATATACACAACCCAACCAGATTAGATTTTAAAGAATAAAAATAGTTTAGTCGTCAATCATCATCAACCAATTAACCAAAGCAAGTGCTCCGATATACACAAACTCAACCAGATTAGATTTTTATAGAATGTAATAGTTTAGTCGTCAATCATCATCGAACTAATTAATCCATAAGTGTCTGGATATACACAAACTCAACCAGATTATATTTGATAAATAATAATAGTTTAGTCAGTCGGATCATCATAACTGCACATCGAATCAATTAGTCTCATAAGTTTCATATACAATAAATCAACTACATTAGATTTGATAGAATAATAATAGTTTAGTTGTCGGATCATTTATCACTGCACATCGAACCAATAGTCCATAAGTGCTTCATATACACAAACTAACCAGATTAGATTTTATATATAAATCGTAACGACTTCACAGTCAGAAAGGGCATAACAGTGGTAACTCACTGTTTGGCATAGATCACAAGCCCAAATATATGGCAAAACTGATCGAAAAGGCGTAAGATCCGGGCCAAAATTAATCGGTAGAAAGGATCGCACTTAAGGAAAGTTCACCCTAGTAAATCAAAAGCTGGCTGAAAACGGGTGGGCGGTCTAGTCACCATGGGGCGCACATAATCGCTCAACGATCACTCCGTTTATCAAATGACCAATTATATATCACAAAAAGAATGATAAAATTGGCTGTGAAGAACTATCGAAAAGAAGAAGATATATAAAATCATAGTTTAGTTGTCGGACCATCATTCCTGTACATCAAACTAATTAGTCCATAAGTGCTTCACTTACACGACCTCAACCAGATCAGATTTTTATATGCACAATAATAATAGTTTAGTTGTCTTATCGTCACTGGTACACATCAAACTAATTAGTCCACAAGCGCTCCGATCTCCTCCTAAGTATGTCTCTCAGCATGTAGTGACAAGCGATACTGGTTCTTTACTGGTTTACTATTCTTCTTTGGCTACCAGTACAGTGCTCTTGTCTAGTTACACCACATTTTGACTTAGAATTCTTGCAGTCTGTTAGGTTGTAGATTAAATGATAATTACTGAATCATTTACATCCTTCTTTCAATTTGTTCACTTGAAGTATTGTCTATATTCAACGCTATCTCTGTATAAACTTCACTGTCTTTTTTTAGGGTCACACAGAGGTCCGTGTAGTTTTCTGTCAAGTGTTGTTTCGTTAGGATAATCATTTACATGTCCTCTCTCCTATAGGGAATTCAGAATATCAGCCTGGTCCATTGTTTGCACGCTTTTGCTGCAGCAGTACCTGCAAGTTTATCAGCACGCTCATTTCTCCCACACCTGCACGCCCTGACACAAAAATTTCAATGGATTTTGGTCAGCCTAGGACTTCAGCGGCTCCAACCATTGTCTCGAGCCCCGGATGTTTCAGTATTCCCAATCACTGAGAAAACATGCATGGATACAAGTCTGCTACTCCAGTCAGACCATCATGAAGTTACTGCCACATTTCCATATATTAAGACTAAGCTTGTAGTCACGGCAAAACCACCACCATCTTCCTTCACAACATCAGCTTTAACTTGAGCAGTGAAAGTCCATGAGCTCCATGCATATCGAATCACTAAGACATCTATGTAAATGATTACATTGTTCCCAGAAATTAATGCCTATTTATTACATCATGTTTATATCAGGAACAGTGTTCAAATATGTGTATAGCTGGATCACTCTCAATCACATTTTAAAATATCAGTTTTGGAGGTCAAAATTCTTCTCATATTTTAAATTCTATTTTGTCATTGTTAACTCTTAGTGGACCAGGGCAAAAGCTATGCTTCTACAAGCCATTTATTTTTAGAATAAAAAGCCTTTAGTGTGGTTTCTGGTAAAAAGGTGTCTAACCCAAAGCCACGTAGTGTGGCATTTGGTCCACACGAGTTAATATTAACACCAATCATTATTCCCTATCCATGGTCAGAGGTGTGAAGGTTAGAGTCCTCTTGGAACATGTCCTGTAAACTACACTTTGCAATGAAAACTAATGTTATATTTTATGATATGAAGATTGGGTTGATGTTTCAAAACTGTGGATAAGTTACCTACCTTCAAGGATGCAAATGCAAATCCATAAAGAACTAGCAAGGCAAAACAGCTGCGGCACACACAATAGAATGAAGTGTTAATGATGTCATGGCTGAAAGCAACAATAATAAAACAACATTATAGAAATCATTAGTTGTATAAATTAATATTACATTCAGCTAAAAATAAAATGACAAGTCTAGCAGATTCTGTCACAAAATACCAAATTGGAAAGAACATTGATTAAAACTTCTACTCTTCACCGCTATGGAGGCATAGGACAGCAACAATGCCTAAGCCCACCTTTCCAGATATCTCCCACTCTTTCCCATTTTCTTGCAATCCTTCCAACTCCCACCTCCAGGTGTTTTGGGTACTCCTGTACCTCTATTAATGCACTCGTAGTTCTATCGGAGGGTCAGTCTCGTGATGCTATCAGGAGGTCTCCCAGTGTGTGTCCCATCCATCGCTACCTTCCGCTCCTTATCAAGCTATGAATTTCTTGGATAAAGAATCTCTACCTTTAATATCTACCAATACAAAATGTCACCATCAACACTAAAATAGCATTGTACAACAAATCTTTTTTTACAGACATTATGCTATCAGTGTCAAACCTGGACTCCATTATCAAATGCCAGAAGAAAACTAGTCATAACAGAGATGAAGTCTACACAGAATGCTGGAGTTTCAAGAAAGACAGATTTAGGAATGAGGACATCAGGATAAAAGTGGGCATACCAGTACTTCTTCTTCTGCAAGCACCTGGTGTTATTCAGGCAGAAGTCATAACACCTGCATTGTGCTTCTGACTGAGTTTGCGTGAGGCCTACCTGAATCTTTTATAAAGACACAACAAATTAAATGGTTGGGCACCTAAGTAAATTACCACAGACAGTGTGCATCAAAGAGCAATGATAAAGTGGACTACAAGATAAAGGTCGCTAACACAAAGTAGACCACAGAAATAATGGAGGTGGTAAGGATGCTATGTATGAATTGCACACTGTTCTAGGAAATCTCTTATCCTCAGGCTATGAGGCAAAACAGATTAGTGAAAGAACAAAACTGCAAAATCTTGAGTACAATATGGCCAATTTTTGGATCATTTTTGCTTAAAATCTAAATGCATACTTTTCACTAAGGTTCACTTGGCAGTAAATGTATACTTGGCACTAAATGTATACCTAACACTAAAGTATACTTGGCACTAAAATAATACTCTTGCAAAACAAAGGTATACCCACCACTCACCAAAGATATGCATACGACCGTCTACATATACAGGAGGATATTTTGTGTTTATTCATTTTATTTCGTTTTTTTGTTCATTAGATTTCTATTTTTGTGTTTATTCATTTTATTTCAGTTTCTTGTTCACTAGATTTCTATTTCTTTTGTGTTTATTCATTATATTTGGCTTTTTTTTGTCTACTAGATTTCCTATTTTGTGTTTATTCATTATATTTCTGGGTTTTTTTTTGTTCATTTGATTTCTATTTTTGTGTTTGTTCATTTTATTTCTGGTTTTTTTTTGTTCATTTGATTTCTATTTTTGTGTTTGTTCATTTTATTTCAGTTTTTTTTTTTTGTTCAATAGATTTCTATTTTTGTGTTTGTTCTGTGAGGTCATTCCGGATTAGGAACATTTCAGGGGACACATAAGCTTGTCATGGGACCACACAGCATCTACATAACACAATCGCAAAGTGTTGGCCTTCGCCAATGTTCGGATCTGGACAGCCTGTCAGATCTTTGCATTGTCTGCCTTTACTTTACAGACCACTTTGAGTTTATTCGGAGTAGGAACAATTCTCAGCCTTTTGAGGCGCGCGGTCGGCACGTAGCAATTTGCAGTTTCTACTCTGCATTTTCCCTGGTCCGGGAAACACCGGACTGGGGCTAAGCACTTATAATGTAGAGGGTCGTTTCAATCGGCTCTAGCAACGCAACTGAGATTTTGCGCCACAGCACGCTCTACCTCAGTTCTTCCGGGGATGTTGTAATGTACCAGTACCTGTCCGGTTGTCCCAAGGAGGCAGTCCCTGCTAGGCATCGCGCCCCAGTTTCCTGGGATGTTAGGTTGTTAATGCAACAGCACCTATACTGTTGTCCAACGGAGGGTAGTTTCTAGGACACTAAAAGGCAACTTTAGAATTTGCGCTCGGCCAACCTTCCCTTTTCCTAGTAAATGTATCTGCGCGAAACTTTTGATGCGGAGTTTATCGTAATCTTCCCTAAAACACTGATTCACATAGCGCTTTCAGAGACACTCTTGCCGAAACTTTTATTATACCTTGAGACCAGCCCGACAAGCAGCTCAACTCGGGTACAGGGCTCCAAGTTTCGCCCCATGTGGGCCCACGTCTCTACTATGGATGCATCTCCTATCCCTACATGTTCGTCTGTACGCCTTTACCATCGGCCGGGAGGCTTAAAAGTGTGATGCAACCGTTGTGTTCACATTTTCCATGCCTCGAGACTGCCTACACGCATGCCTCGGGCGCACCCATGTGAGCCCCTGTGCTGTCATTTACTCCGGGGTGAGTTAGACGTTATCTGCCTCGCAGACGACTCCCGTACACTGCTGTTTCTTACTTTTCACAACTTGGGCAAATTTATAGGTCATCGGCCATGAATTGCGTGCATGGCTATTTATAGATGTTGGACCTGCATTGTTTTTCCGTGCTTGCACTACTACTACACTACCTGTAGCTCTCCGATCCCTGCCCTTAACCAGACCGAACCAAAGTCTGCTACTAGGTCACAAGGGGAAGGTGAGACGTAGGGTCTTTCTTGATTAGTGCCAGCTCACTAATCCTGACGAGCGCTGTCCTCATGCGCATTTGACCCCAATATGATATTAAATCTCTGTATACCATTACCAATAAAGAGCAGAATAGGACAAGCGAAAACATCATTCCTGAAAATGAGAAGCATTATCTGCAACAAGTCCTTGTCAATCCCAATCAGAATGCAAGTTATTCCAGTGCTACATAGAACCAATACTGACATAATGGATGCTTAGTCATGGACAATGAATACAAGGGATCAAAATCTCTGAAGGCCACGCCACAGAAATGTGGTTTTATATAGGAATGATGGACTATATCCCATGACTGCTATATCCCATGAATGGAATGATCTCATGGACTACTGAAATGACTAATGTTGAGGTGCTGAATGAGATCAAGACACAGAGAAAGCGTTTCTATTTTATATATAAGACAAAGTGAAAGATAAATGAAATTGTATGTCTGTCCCAATTGTTTGGAGATATCTGGACATCCTACGAACTTGAAATTTGGCAAGTAGGTGGCTTTCATGTATACGAAGAGGGGAAAATTATAACACTAGAGTTTTTATACCTTTCTATAACCATATTTCCAACTTAACGCACATGGTTTACCGAAAGGTTCTTTCCATGATTTCACAATCTGCCAGTCACGGATGCGAGCATCATGTTGTTCACGGCCTTCTCTTTATAATGGCCACAGCACAGACGGCACAACATGACGTCACAGGCTGATGCAGTGTATTCTCACAGACTTATTATTGTCTGTTACTATTGGGAAACGCCTTGATCTTGCAGGATGTTAGAAACTTGTTGTTGGATGCATGTGTATTATATAGAAGTTTTATGATGAGTAGCTATAGTTATTGATCTCACATACTATTTTAGTCTAATTTTATACAGAATACTTTAGAGTGAGGAGTAATTTATATATGATTACTAGTGTACTTACATCAGCTTATGGTAGTCTCTCATCATTTATCCATGAATAAGTAAGGCATGTTTGCAATCTAGCCAGCATGATTAGTACATAAATTAACATCACTTATCAGTAATCCATGAATAAGTCAGTCACAAGTCTGCACATCACTACAGATTGATTAGCACATAAATCCAAAACAGTATTACACAAATATATTTATCTACTGAATTTTGCTACTTTCCTTTTTTGGTGGAAGAAGCAGCTTATTGAACATTGCATTGATCATTCCTTATTTTTATATAATTGTTGAGGAAAATGTTGGAACCACAGACAAAGATTTCTTTTGAGCTACGCAGACACATGCAGTACTGTCTAATGAGAATTTTAAATAGCTGGCAGTTTCAATTTGTATGACAATCTCCTTCTGGTTTGTCATGGCCAAGAACTTATCTTCATATTCAGATGATATCAGCTTTTGAACAACTAGATATGATATGAAGCAGAGAACAGTGAGATCTTGTGATGGGTACTTCAGTCCACCCCTATCTATTAAATGTGTGTAGTTAAATGAAATACCATTTTTTGTTACATTATGTCAAAGGAGATCAATAGTCTATGTGACAACTTTTGTTACATTATGTTGAAGAAGATCAATAGTCTACATAAATACCAACTTTTACTACATTATGTCGAATGAGATCAATAGTCTACATGGCAACTTTTTGATACATTATATCGAAGGAGATCAATAGTCTACATGACAACTTTTGATACATTATATCGAAGATCAATAGTCTACATGACAACATTTGATACATTATTTTGAAGGAGATCAATAGTCTACATACCAACTTTTATTACATTATGTCGAATGAGATCAATAGTCTGCTTGAACAAACTTTTGATACATTGAGACCGAAGGAGATCACTAGTGATACAGGATAACAAGGGAAAACAAAAATGTTGTTCCAATCAATTGTTATCTCTAGTATAATTCAGACTGTGGATAAGCTATGAAAACAAATATAATGAAGACACCTATGGCAAGTAATGCAGATATCACACTGGAATCAAAATGATAAAAATAACAGAGCAGTTCACCTATTTGGGTAGCAATTTTGATTGCACAGGAAATGTTAAAAAAGAAATTATGATACTAATTGGCAAAGCAACACTGCTTTAAAAGTCTAAATTAAAATATGGAACTGCAAGTTATATAGTATTAAACTAAATTACGAATTTTCAATTCAAATGTTGTATCAATCCTAACATATGCCAGCTTAGAGTTGGAAATGACTAAAGATATAGAGTGTTGAATGCATTTGAAAATAGATGTCTGCGAAAATAATGAATATAAAATGGAAATCGAATTCAGAAGAAGTGATGAAATCGAGACATGTCCAGTCAACTCACTAGTGACAACTGTTATAAGAGAGAGAAGATGGAGATATGTTGGGCACACCTGAGGAGAAATGATCAACGAATATCAAAGCAGGCATTGAAGTGGGATGCAAGGGTTCAAGAAAGAGAGGCTGACCAAGACCCTGGAAGCTTAACTTTGCTGAGAGAGGCAGGAAACATCGGTCTCAGTTCCATGGAGGAGATTGAGCGAGTTGCCCAGGATAGAGCGGTATGGAGAAATTACTTGCAGGCCCTATGTAACGATAACGAACGACACTATTAATTATAATTCAGTGCAGTTTTTAATATAAATTTCATCCATCTGAATCACCACAGCTTGATTAGCACATAAACGTTATAAAAGTTATATTATGCAAGAAGTTAAGTTTAACAATATGAATATCAATATTATTTTTTACCAATAAATAACCATAGACTCACAGAATTGAGGAAAATTGCAAAAAAGCGTGCAGTGTTCTATCAAACATCTGTAATTTCCAGACCACTTTTCTGATCTAGGTCAGGGAATACCCGGTCATTGTCTGGCCTAGTTATTCAGAGTTGGCTGTGAGCCAACCGACAAAGTTTTCAATCTTCATGGAGACAAATCGTATTGATTTAATAGGAAGAAGTCGATTTTGAGGTAACGGGGTATGTTTCTCATTCCGATTATCAGTAAAACCTGATATTTCATTCTAACCGTATCTGACCGTATTTCATTCAGATTCCGATACTCACCTTTACAAATAGATTTATACTAAATTTCTGTGTGAAAATGGTATCACAAAATAGATGAGACTGCAGTAAACTATTTGTTACAAAACACGTAATCACAAAGTACTGTAGTCTTACAAATTACAAAAACAATGACAAAACACGGCAACGTTTCGACCAACAAGGCCTTTATCAAGCAAACGAACAACAGGAGTGACAAATTTTTAAAAAAATGGACGATCAAATACAAACGTTTCTAATGAAACGGGAATAAAAACGAAAACGAAACAAGTAACACAAAAAAACAGGCTAGAAATAGAATGGAAGAGAAACAATGAAAATCTAGTAAATATATATCTGGATTACATGCACTTATACTATTATAGATTACAAGGCATGGAAGAGAAGATTAAGAAGCATAGAATGTAATACCGCCGCCCACGTGGTCAAAAGGTACCATTCAAAGAAATCAACCGATTCTCCAGAGCAAATCGACTGCGATCATCCGGAGGAACATAATCGGATGGCTTGTGACCTGACATCATCTGCTCCAAATGGCCAGTATCATTGAAATGGGTGGCTACAGGGTCACAGAACATTGGCGTACGTTGCTCGAATCGGTCACTGAGCCTTCTTGCCTGTCTCGCCGATATGTTTTGTTACACCGCTTACAGATAATGGTATAGATAAGATTACGGGACTCGCATGTGAAACCATCGTCAATAAGAAACGTGGCTAAAGGAAAGATACAGTACGCGTCTGAATCACATAAGCACACGTGTTGCAACGCCGACGACCACACTGGACAGTGCAAAAATGAGTTTGATATTGGATCAGACTGTATACCAATATATCCCAGACTTCTTGTCTTGTCTTAGTTACAAAAGGATAGTTGAGGAAGACAGAACGGGTCTCAGGATCTGACTTAAGGATAGACAGATGACGGAACAAAACATTTTTCACCAGTGAACTATGGGGTGGAAAGTTAAGATAAGTTTTACTCATCAGGATAGTAGTCCGAAGCTGGCTGGTGAGGCCTGCTAGCGAGAGTGATTTTCTGGAACTCTCGATGCATAGCCGAGACACCCTCTCCGGGTTTTCTGATTTTCTGAGAGCTCGCGGAGATGCTTGATTTCTTTCACAGGCGCCTATACCCGGAGAGGGTGCTTGTCTCGGCTATGCATCGAGTTCAGAAAATCACTCACCAGCAGGCCCTCACCAGCCAGCATAGGACCACTAACTCTAATAGAGTAAACTATTGTAACTTTCAAATTCCCATGCTAAATTCACTGGTGAAAAATGTTTTGTTCCGTCATTCGGTCTATCCTTAAGTCAGATCCTGAGATCCGTTCTGTCTTCCCCAACCATCCTTTGCGGTTTACAGACGGGACAGAAGTCTTGACGATATGTTGGTACACAGTCGCCTTAAGTCCAATATCCAGACTCATTTTTTGTACTGCCCAGTGTGGTCGTCGTCGTTGCAACACGTGTACTTATGTGATGGGCCAGACGCGTACTGTATCTTTTCCGTTAGCCACGTTTCTTATTGACGATAGTTTCACATGCGAGTCCTGCAATCTTATCTATGCCATTATCTGTAAGCGGTGTAACAAGGCTTATATCGGCGAGACAGGCAAGAGGCTCAGTGACCGATTCGCCCAACACTTGCGCGACATACGTCAATGCTCTGTGACCCTGTAGCCACCCATTTCAATGATACTGGCTATTTAGGAGTGCACGATGTCCAGGTCACAGCCATCCGACCATGTTCCTCGGATGATCGCAGTCGATTTGCTCCTGGAGAATCGGTTGATTTCTTTGAATGGTACCTTGCGACCACGTGCGCTCAACGTATTACATTCCTATGCTTCTTAGTACTTTATATTCCCATGCCTTGTAATCTATATGGGTATAAGTTGCATGTATCTGCTATATATTTACTAGATTTTTCATTGTTTCTCTTCCGTTCTATTTCTTCTTCTTCTTCCAACGTTTTCAGACATCGATTTGTATACTTTTAAAGTAGTTAGTGGTCAACCGGAGTCTATGTACATCTCCGTATAGCTTGTCTTGGACTGGATATGAGATTGACCATGTGTTTTCTCTGTTCCGTGAATGTTGGACATTCTTGCAGTATGTGTGTCTCTGTTATCTTGCTGGTGCCACATGTACATATGTCAGATGGGCCTATTTTATACTTATTAAACAGATGGTACCTCAGCCTATTGTGCCCTGTCTGTAGACATAAAATGACAACCTCTGTTCCTCTCTACTTAGTTGGTGGTAATGCATCGTCCTTTCATGCCCTTGGTGATCTCTCAGACATTTGTTCTGCAGGACATTTTATCCGTACTTTACTTCCTCATGTCATACTGGTGTCTGTCTGTGGTAGCCTGCTTCCACTTTACCAATATGTCCTCAGTCTCATTGCCAGGTATTCCGCAGTGAGATGGTATCCACTGTATTACCACTCTAGAGATGTTGCATACTTGCGTGCAAGATGCTTGCAGTTCCTTCAAGTTGTTATCGTCTTGATTTTTTTAGAGCAGTAATTACTGACAGGACATCAGTAAGAAATACCAGGTTTTCATTTACATGTTCCTCTGACACTAAGGCTTCGTCGCTGCTTTTAGCTTCTGCCTCAGCTATGTAATTGCTGGAGAACCTTCCTGTTGCTAATTTTAGCTTCCTGTGTTTCAT
This sequence comes from Arion vulgaris, assembly GCA_020796225.1. NCBI lineage: Eukaryota > Metazoa > Mollusca > Gastropoda > Stylommatophora > Arionidae > Arion > Arion vulgaris. Next base: position 2,350 of record JADZMA010000722.1, on the reverse strand, counting down.
GTCAAGCACTATGAGGTCTTCTCCTTCTCCATTTTCAGTTGTATTTGCTGCAGACCCATAAGTGTATACATGGTTCACCCAAGGTTAGAAAGTGTTCCTTTAGATGTTCTATTCCTAGTTTTTATGTGTGTTTTTTTGTGTTACACTTATTTCGTTATTTGTTTTTATTCCCAGATTTTCATTAGAAACGTTTGTATTTAGTCGTCCATTTTTTTTACAAATTTGTCACTCCTGTTGTTCGTTTGCTTGATAAATGCCTTGTTGGTCAAAACGTTGCCGTATTTTGTCATTGTTTTTGTAATTTGTAAAACTACAGTACTTGTGATTACGTGTTTTGAAAAACGGGTAAAACTGCTAGTCATCAATATAAGAAAGATGCAGTCCTCATTTTTCGTGCCTGTGATGAGGTGGGAGGTTTAGAACACACAGACAACCGGTAAAATCGAGGGTAGACAGACAGAGAAGACAGAGAGAGAACATTTTGGATAGCCTGACTTCATGACACGGTAGAGCTGTCAACATCTGAGCTGATAGCAAACACCAACGACAGATTTGTGGAGATCCATGATCGCTTTTACTGCCAGCCGACACGGCACCTGATGATGATGATACCATTACCAAAAAGTTGAGAGGAAATATGGTGGCAAGACATAGATACCCAACCTGTCTCGGAAGCAGAGGTAAAAGACGTCATTAGGGCACAAAGAAGAATAAAGCACCAGGCAAGATGTAAGTATGCGCAGAAATGCTTGTGGTGGGGAAGTTAGCAGAAACACCAATACTCCTGTGCAATTCTAAATGATATAGGATAAAGAAATAATTCCAGAAGAATTGAGAATAGGCTCGATTATCAAGTTACCAAAGAAAGGGACTTAGGAAATTGCAACAACTGGAGAGGAATAGCCCTGTTATCATTAACAAGTAAAATATTTTGTAGAGTGATTCTTCAAAGAATGAAAGTGGTACTGGACAACAAAATTAGATAGAACAAGCAGGTTTAGGAAAGGAACAAGTTGTGAAGTTAAGTCTAGGAGCCCCATTGGTTGGAATGGAGGCCAACTGTTGTTGTAGTGATGTGCACTATCTTTGTTCACCGTCCGCCTCGTGGCGCGGTCGGTCTCCGAGTCTGGCCATGCGTAGTTGGGCCTTCCTGTTGAGGACTTTCATTGTAACTTCCTATTTCATTAGCTTCCTTTTACTTCGTTGTAGTTACTCTTTCCTTCTTTCCTTTGCGTTCCCGGCCTAGCTCATGGACCAACTTCTATCATGAATTTAACTGTTGTTTTGGGACTCCGTTCTCCTGTACAGCTTTTCGCGAAGCTCTGTGTGTTTTGGCCAGTACTCTTCTCGTATACCTGCTAAACGTGGACAGTCTTGCAAGACGTGTTCTGCCGTCATGTCTGCCATATTGCATGGGCACAGGCTAGTTGTGCCAATTTTAAATTTATGGAACATGTGGCTCTGAGAGCTTGTTGTGGCCGGTACGGAGTAAGGAAATATGGCAACTTGTTCACTGCGCGAGAGACCATAGTAACCGTCACTGTCTGTGTACTGCGGTGGTCTTTGCCCACTTGCTTGATAGTGCGAACTGATGGTTGTTTTGATTCTCTCATAGCTGATCTCAGGATCAGTCTGGGGTAGTCGCCTGCCCCTTTGGCTAGCTTGTCGGCCGCTTCGTTTCCCCTAATGTTGCAGTGTGACGGTATCCACTTGATGACAGTGCGTTTGAGTGAACTCGTTAGTTCAGCGAGGGACGTTTTGAGCTCATTCATCTCAGTTTTGCCAACGCATTTGAGTGCTGTGATGACCGATAGAGCATCGGTGAATATCATGATCTTGTTGCGTGTAGTGTTTCTTCTCTCCAAGATCATTTCCGGTTGCCTTTTTGATTGCCTCTGCCTCAGCTCGGTAGTTATTCGAGTATTTGCCAGTTGCACCGCTTTGACCGTGACTTTCTTGGAGATTTTGGCACTATTCCTCCTCCGCCATCGCTTATTATGTTAGTTTGCCGATCCGTCCGTGTAGACGTGCGTCCACTCATTTTCAGGGTACTCTGATTCTATGTACTCTTCTGCTGCAGTTTTTCTGTCGAGGTTCGTTTGGTCCCTTTTGCACATTATGCCTGGGATTGATTCCCTTAGTTCTGGCATTTTTGTTTTCCATGGCGGGCACTTGTCGATTGCAGGGATTGGTTTAGCTGCATTTGGACAGGACTGGGTGTCTGTGGTCAGTGCGTTAGAGATTCTAACGGCTAGATCTCTGTATTCTCCACTTTCCGATTGAAAACATTCTTTCATGCATTGGATGCGATTCGAGCCGTTTGAGTTTTTCAGTTACTCTTTCCTTTTTC
>JADZMA010000721.1:0-30451 GCA_020796225.1 Arion vulgaris | reverse complement strand
CATCTGTGTGATTCCTTATCCAGCTGTCTTTCTGAAACATGTAATGGAGATGTTCCATTGTAATCTGCTTTTTTCACTAGATTAGCCTGGGCATCTTATTTAATAATTTGTGGATGGAGGTTGAGGTTTAGTACACTGGAGTCTGGTTCAGCATCAAAAAGCAATTCTTCAGGATGGAATTATGATTTTAGTATTCAAGTACACTTTTCCATTTTTTTGCTTTGTGGCTTGACTTGTAGCGCTAGTCTGTTCTTTGTCAGCCGCCATTTTTTTCATGCAGTGACAGAGGCATTTTGATCTTTGTCTGTAGAATTACTTCCTTCCTTCTTCTGTCTTCCAAGGGCTGATAAGGGTCAGTTTCCTTTCAGCCTTTACAATTAGTAGATTTCATGGCCCCAAAAATAAAAAGAGACAATTCGTTTGGTGTCATATCGATTTTGTCGAATGGGCCGCTGATATCCATGTCATGATGCATATTCCTAGGTCGTCTAACTGCACCAGTGCATACCATTCGTGATTCGAATATCAGCCTCAGGTAGCTCCAGCCAGCTTCCGATCACCCTTTGCTTCATACCTTTTCTGCCTGCCTACCGCGCATGCTCGCTGCCTGGACGACTGTCAACTGGCATGCTGGAGATGGGAACGGGAACGATATCATCGCTAAATTTCAGTCTCAGCTGCTCTTCCTTTGTTGATAATGAGAAAAAGCGCCATATAGTTTCACCCAAGCTTATTTGACCCTACTTATTTCAACATTATGACGCTAAGTCTCATGCTGGTCTGGAGTTTGGGTAAAGATGGCAGGACCCACTCGGAGGTGTACCACACAGTTAGATCATCAGCATGGAGAGAGTGTATACATGCCCGTGAGTTTGTGTGCAGACTATTGTATATACCCAGAAAAGCATCAGACAGCACGCCACATTCTGTGGGACTCCTGCTCTGGACGGAATCCTGGACTCCCAGCACTCCATCCACCCAGATGCTTGTCTATGGGTAAGGAAAGTTCTTTATCCAATAAGGTATTCACCCGTATTCCACTGTGTGGAGCTTGAGCAGTAACCATCTTTCCAGACTTTGGTTGTTGCCTTAGATGTCAAGAACACTGGAGGGTTTTCTTCTTTTCTTCTTAAGCTTTATTTTCTATGTCCTTATGGAGGTACATGCCACTTGGTCAGTGTGCTTCTACGCTGCCTGTAGCCTGCTCTATTGATCCAGCTTATGTTGATTCTAAAAACCATCAGCCAGTGCTTGATTACTTTCTCCAGCAGTTTTTATAGTAACTTAGCAAACTTGTAGGTCTGTAGCTCTGCGGATCCTTTTGTCTTTTTCCACTTGAAAATTGGGTGGATTGTGGCATTTTCCAGCTGCTGTAATTTCCCTGCCCCACCACAGCAAAATCTGGAGTAGAAGACTTTGTGCTACATGGGGGCCTATTGCTGGAGCATGTCACATACCCCATCTGGTCCTCGGGGCTCACTGAGCTTTTTCAGTGCTCTCTGCAGCCTCCAGTCAGTGTGATGCCCACCTCCATACAGGGTTCACTGTTGCTTTTGAATGCAGCATTTATCTCACTTCTGACTCCCCTTTTCCCCTTGCTCCTGACCCCATGAGCATGGAGCTTTCTGCCTGCAATGACAAACATCAGGTGGCTGCCTGCCTCCTGTGAGAAGTTGCCTCTCAGGTTGAGAACTGCCTTCCTCTTTAGATGGCTGTCGCTCAGGCCAAACACAAAACTTGGAGCATTCTTCTTCATGTTCAAATGAGGCTGTCTTTTTCTTTTCCCAGGATTTTCTACACTGCTTGCTATCTTCTTTTTTCTCTGTCATAAAGGTGGGTCTGCTCTATTAAAGGTATTATATTTGGTCCATATATAAAGTAGTTCCATTGTGGCTTGAAAATTGGCAAAGTTGAGTTTTCAGGAGAACTTCCCATCTCTGGTGTCCAACATAACAGGTTTTTCCTCCTTCTGGGTATAGCTAAAAAAATACATTATGGTAACACAGAAATATCGCACATACAATACCTCAATAACCTGTGTGGCACTAACACAGCTTCACTTTTGAAAGTTGAAAGGTACATTTATAATTGGGATACCGCTAAGGTCATAGGTGTATCTTCGCTATCGTATATTATTGTATCATATTTGTTATTTATCGCAACTGACACATTGATATCACATTCAGCACGAGTCTGAAGTGCCATTTATAACAATGCAGAAGGTTGTGGTAGTTTTATTTAAGGGACCAACACGTAGGGAATCTATGAGAGGTCATCTATAATATGGTTATTCATAACTCCCGAGAACTAACAACTGCTTGGCCTGAATAGAGAATCCTTTTCCCGATGTGGATTAAATATAATACAAAAAAATTAATGCCATAAGGAAGGAAAAGAACAATTGACGACTTTGACATAGATGTTACAAGGAATGGGGAGCCTTGGTGTTTGCTAATCAACTTGTTACTCAGAAACTGAAATGAAAACTGCACCAGATTGCAGCACATACTTTCGTGCACGAGAAATTGAAAGAGCTTCTTGCTTACCTCTGAAAACATAGGCGTGCAGGAATATTATTTGGTGAAAACCATTTAATTGCTGCCCAAAGTAAACAATTATGCAGATCCATGAGATGAGGCAAAGGGCTATGAGCATAAGGTTTGGACGCATCCTGGGTCAATGCCACCAGCCACCAATGCTAAGAATGCAACTGGTAGACGGTGAATAAAGAAAATACCAAGCAGCAAAGGTTAGCGATTATAACAATACATGCATGGCTATACATATCAACCATGACTTTGACTTATTTTCCAACTCAAAGTAATTTGACAATAGGGACTACCACACGGTGAAAATCAATGGGACAGTTTTCAGGCACTGGATGAGAAAGATTCTACTTCCAATTCTAACAGACCATCATGTTTGCAATGATAATGCATCCTATCACAACGCAATATCAGTTTTTAAAGACAAAAGTACCAACTGCACTCAACATAAAAGATCAAATTGAGACTGGCTTGCTAAGGAAATGTCACTTGGTGATACATTTGAAACCCCGAAGTTGTTGCACCTTAGTGAGGATGACAAATAAGACAAAGGTGTTTCATATTGACAAAAACTATTGCGGAATACGGCCACACGCTCTTGCGACTACCTCCAGTTATCATGCCTACCTCAATCCGATAGAGAGCTTGTCCAAGCAAAAGTAAAAGGGCAAGTTGGCTGAACATGAACAGGACGCTAAATGTGTGATGTTGAAAGTCTTGACAATGCGGAGTCCTCAACGATAGATACGTGAAGTTCTTCTGTATGTTGAAGATGGGCCCGGAGAGGGAAGACGAGTACTGGCAATTTAGATGGATTACAATTTGAACCAGCCAGTAACAATTATCAATCTCATGAAAATCATTGATCTGGGATACACAAATTGCTATTTTTGATTACAGATCATAAATAAAGAATTATACATTTATGTATCCAGTCATGCTACCATCATACAATCTGTGGTGAAGTTAAGACACCCTGGGGCTTAATGAGAACTAAGGGAGACTAACTGTTGCACATTGTATCTAAGTCTACCATTGCATACTAAAGGCAATACAATTAATTACTGACTATCAAGTGGACATGTGATATACACCATAATAACTGATGTTAATAAATTCTAGGTTACTAAATTGTAGATTACTGTAAAATCAAAAATTTGGTCAGATTTGTAATTGCCGTGCATCAAAGAATTCCGCCACCCGGCAAAACCAGCAATGGCGGTGATCACGGTTGGGGCTTTATTATTTTACGCCATGATATCGCCTCTTAAGGCTGCATGGTAAAAATTACCGAGATCCATCAGGTAGTTTCTTGCAAATCAATTTCAAATGCTCAAATAACACGGACAGATCAGGGATTTATATTTTGTCTAAAGCCAGCCAGAAATACAAATGAGTAATTTTAAATGCAAGTAATACCAAAACATGAAATGCCTATAATGAAGAAAGACAATTAAGAATACTTGATTATGATTCACAAATATTTTAATTCTGAAACTATAATACAATAATATGAGATTTCTCAAGTAAATCTGAATAGTGTAACGATCAAGATCAGTCCAGTCATTATTACTGCCCATCATATTCTAATGGTTCACTTTGGACAGCTAGACCTGAGGTGGATATTTGTTGATGCTTGTTGGATAATTTATACAAAAGTCAAACTTAAAGGCATGAATAATGTTTGAAATATATGAAATTGAAAAATTTATATTTAGCATTGCTGGATATCGCGATTAACAAGTAAAATGATCATAAAAAACGTTTAGAAGATCATAAACCGCAAGCGCTGTTATGGACGTACAAAAGCAAACTGGCTTTGATGAGAAAGTGGTAGTGCCTGGTAGATTATTGACTTCAGACAGACGAAAGTTGCCTCTTAGAAGAGAGAGAAAAATGTTTCTAGTAATGAAATTTACGAGTAAAGTTATAGCTTATACTCCCGTTGCACATAAATACGATGTTTATAAACGCTAAATTACAAGGTCTCCAAAATAAAGGTAATTTCTGCTCAAAAATAGCTTCTATTTAACATATAATCATAGACTTCAGATCTTGAATATGTCAGTTACATCGAGAACAATCGGTTTTTACTATATGAATGACACATATTTCATATGAAGCATGTTTATACTCGCTGTTTCATCGCATCGGACTGGGAAAAAATGGCTTAATTTATGTGGAAATTTTTTTACTGTCAATGACTGCGCTAAAAGTAGTGCAAATTACTAAAAGAGCTTATAATGCAAATATCTCTTAATGCAAATATGATGCTGTGACCGATTTGGTGCAATACACTTTTATGTTTAGACACATGCGTAATCCACTCTCAGTCAAACCTCCTAGTCGCCTTCTTACGAGCATGCGTTGCAGGTCACAGTGGTTCTATTCTTTACACCCCAAATTTGGGCACCGTAACCACTTGGACGTAAAGTGACAAACTGACAGTAAATGGACAGACTGGCAAATTTATGAACATATGTTGTTAATGATGAGTAAGTTCGTGATAAAAAAATGATATGTCTGAAATAAGCAAAAATTGCTGACAATATCAAAAGTAATCTTTGCTGATGTATGTTAGCTTTGTTGTATTATTATTGATATAAGGCAAGACTGCAGTAAAACTATGTAGCAATGAATGAAACATCGTAAAAACTAATGTACTGTAGTTTTACATAGTACAAAATAATATACAGCGACGTTTCGAACAATGTGTTCTTTAAAACTTTCTTACACAGGAAGATTTCAGCAGCAGTGCATAAACTCCATAGCACTGTGCTAGTGCCTTTGTAGATAGTGAAATTTTATTGAAATTTACACCTTTAATGAATTAATTTTTCAGGCAGCTGCTATATACAGCCTACTCTATTCAATTTTCAATCATCAAGGGTTATTTTGTGTACTCAACTTAAACACAGACTTAGACTTTATCAACCACCTCCGATAGAACTGGAACCCTATCCACTCCACATTGATATTAGGATCTCTTTTGCAAACAATGGCTCCAACATAGTATCATTGAGTACCTTTGGGATTGAGAGATGAGCACCAGCCTGCAGAGTCCTCCTCATAGACTACTGACTAGGCCTCCGCAATATACTGTGACTGTAATAAAAACGTTCTCTGACTGAATTTTTGACTGCTAGTGCGATATATACAACACTACAATAAATGAGTACTTACAAGCAACATCAAGAAGAAAAGGAAACAAACATACATCATATCACTTAGACATGGTTTCATCATCAGGCTCCTCCATGATCAGCCCAGTCAACAATGATATCACACTGCCAGTAGTCTTTGGGGTGTCCAGCTTGTACCGCCATGGCTTGAGGCTTCTTGCTTATGTGTTTCATATTCTAGAAATGCAAAGCCTCTGTTCCTCTGTTTAGATTATCAGCTGAAGAATCATACACAATGACATCCTTACTCAAACCTCATATCTGTGTGGATATTATATGTATTTATTTCACACAAGTTTCCCAGCTTAGTTTTTCTCATTCCCTAACAACTTTAGAAACCAACTATATGATTTTTCTCTTCTTGTGTTTGCTCTTCCATTTTGTTGTTGTGGCAGCAAATTATAATATTGAACCAAACTTGTTCTAAATCAAATTGCTCATAAAGCAGCACATGGTCTACTGTGCAAATCAGCACACAGCGTATCAGAACTATTTCCTTCCTCCATGGCCGCCGCTAACTAGGAGAAATAGGGCGCTAGTATTGCACTTCTTGATTTTTAAAGAAGGTTTGCTTTCCTTTTCTATTATGTCCACACCCATACCAGGTATGCTTTCTCTGACTTTAGAGGTAACCAATATTTAACTGTTTCAATATGTACAGTTAACTTCTGTATTTTTTGTACATAAACAGAACTAGACGTTTGAGCTATGAGGTCAGGAGCGGAAACACATTACCCTTCCTCCGTAGCTGCTGTTTCACTCATTTGTTATCGTAAATATGTTCAAATCTGTGTTCTGCACCCAACAGGTTGACTAATTATGACCAATTGCATTTTTTCTTGGAAAAGATCAGCATGACGCTTAAAAAAATGATTTTAAAAATAAACCTTGAAAAAAAAAAGGATTGACAAACATGCGCTGAACAAACTGTGAGAAAAACTACACTAACTATCAGCAACATAACCATTTTCAGCTTCTGAGACTTAACATTCATATAATTCAAGTGCCTATAATCTGTTGATATTAGCAAATATATTTCTGCTTTGCAGAGCTTTCATTGATTATCAAAAACTCATTAAGTCTGTAACAAAGAATTTTAGCCTACAATTTTCATTGTATCAAAGTCAACACACAACAAAGATTATCAATGTCTGGCTCATCAACAAGCTCTTATCAATGTATGGCTCTATCTATATCTGGCTCATCAACAAAAAGATTTACTGTAATGTATGGCCTTATCTATATTCGGCTCAACAACAAAGATTTTACTAAATGTATGGCTCACCCAGAAATCTTATCTAATTAAAGATTTATCAATGTATGGCTCTATCTATATCTTTGGCCTTATCAACAACAAACAAAATACACTTCAAAGTCATCAAACATATTGTAATGAGAAGATGCTATGATTCCTTCACTTTATGGTACTATTTAGTAAAAATTCACAACAAAAATGAGTCTAAACAACTCATGTAGTCCTAAGCGCTGAATCGCCCACTCCTGCCCAGCGTGACGTAGCGCTGACAACCTCTGTGAGTGCGGTCCACCCCCACAGGCTGACAGAAAAGCCACAGATTCTCCAGACTTATGGTACCTATGTATTTGAACTGGCAGCATGACGTCTATAACGAGCCAAAGGCTCACGTGTTTCTGGATTTGAAGAAAAACAATGTTGGAAATATGCTAACTGTATAGCATGCAAAATTGTCCAATCCTGTATACCAGGTGATTCATCCCTGGGAAATTATTTATTCCTTGCTGTAACACACAGAAATTTGTGAAAAAATGCTTTTCTGAAAAAAGTATGTTTTTTTAGGTGAGTTACAATATATAAGAAAAAAAAAAACATTGTCAGGATGAAGCTTTCCTGTTATTATTGTTAGTAATGATACTATTGATATTACTTAGCATTGTTGATATTATTACACGTGAGCCGCACTTCCCAATCATTAATCATATCTTCTTCTTTGGCGTTTGCCTTTTACGACCACCTAATCACTTTTTGTGATAAGCTGATCTTGCCAAGAACGCATACGCATTATTTGCAGGGCTCCTAAATGCAGAAGCCACACGTTAGGACATGCATCCATTTTCAGCCAACTCCTCCGTCACTCACGCATACGCGTGGCAGGTGATGCACGACTTACACCAACGAACAGTAACCACCGGCGATTAATCATGTGCCCACGCAGAAAAACGGAGGAAATGGTGCACAGTTATGTATGGGTCCTTATTTTCAATTATCATCCGCTGGCAAGCTGCGGATTGAAGCAGTTCTCCTGAATTTTTGCATACTCGTTCTTTTTCCAAATTTTCTTTAATCTCATCTTTAGACTTGTTTTTTGAATGTTACAACAAACAATCGACATTTGCAAATAAATGTTAACTCTTTAACTGTTTGCCAGCTCTGATTTCATAATTATGCAGTTGAAAGTACAACAAACATCAATATGTAAACATCAATGTCAGCTGAATATTGCTGCTACACCATGATGGTCATTTTAATAATTTAACAACAGATTTGCCCTGCTGTCAAACAATAACACATTTACTATTGCTAAATAATCCAGATAATTATCATTGTCTTATCCCATGGAAGATGAGTTATATTCCACTTGCCTGGTGCGTAGGGATGGGAAAGCTTAATTTTATGTTTCAGGCCATCTGTGCTTGTGTAGTGTGGCCTGATATCTATCCATCTTTTCTTTGGTCTTCCCCAGCTTCCAGTACCCGATCTCTTTTTTTTGTATGTTGTTATTGGTGGCTGGCTGTATTTCATTCTCATTAAAATGTCCAAACCACAGCATTTGTTGCCCCGATGTATTCTGTGCATGAAGTATGTCCACTTTTACTTCTGATGTCCCTTACTGTGAGTCTATCTTTCCTTGTGACCCCAACTGCCTTCCTCAAGCATTTCTCATTTCCACATGTGTTGAGCTTTTCTGTGGTGTGTTGCTGTAAGATACCGTTTGGCACTGGTAACAGCGTTGGTAGGAAAATTTTTATCATCTGTCTTTTCACTTCATCCTCCTCGATCTTTGGGTGTTGTAGTAATGGTGCATAATAATTATCATATTTGCTAACAAAAATATAACCACCTCAAAGTATCCAATGCGCCAAGATTCCATTTGCCAGTTGAAAAAGTTGCTGAAAAATGCAAAAATAAAAAACAGAGATGCAAATGATGTGATCATGTTAAGTGAGAATGAACCTCGACTGCCGTGAACAGCCAGCATTCACTACTCTATGGCTCCCTTCACTCCTTGTAGATCATATATAGGGATCAACAGTTTACTTTCAATGGTCTCTGTCTGTTTTCTTTATATCGTGTCCAGCATTCTTCAGTTCCTCAAGAAGATTCAGTCTTCCAGATCTCTTTAGATGTCCCTTTTCTGCTTGTCTGTGGCTCCACTCAAGTGTCTTCTCTTGAGTATGCCCAAGCATGGCAATTTTTTTCCTTTACGTGTCCTATGTCATCAAGGTAGAGCCATCACACTGGAAGGAAATATGTAACGACACTCAAGAAGAACTTGGGGAGATGCACGATGAAAGAAGAACAGATGGACTATCTCTCCAGCACAAATTGACATAGCACTACTGGAAGGTCACCAAAGAAAGAGGATGAGTCATAGTAGAGTATCTACGTCACAAGACATGAGGGCAAATGTTCAGAAGAAAACTATAATAGCTGCATCATTTAACTCAAATCTATCCACCCACCTGTGTTTCAGGTGCCTCCCTCCCATCCTGTTGTTTCACGATGGTAGATTTGGTCAGAATTAATGCAACTTTCAATATCTGTGGTAATTGTTGCCTTGTGGAGCAACAGGCTTACTGATTGTATTGTGATCTTTAATGTGTGCAATTTGAACAAATGGTGGCCCGAGTGGTTACCGGGCCCAAATTTGGGGTGTAAAGAATAGAACCACTGTAACCTATCATGCATGTCGTAAGAGGCGACTAAGGAGGTTTTGGTTGAAACCGATGCACATGTCCTAAAATGTGTAGAAGTCTATGCGTTTAGGGGCCTATGCAACGTATACACGTTTCTGGCAAAGATCAAACATATCACAAAGAGTGATTAAAATTGGTCGTGAAAGAACGAACGCAAAGAAGAAGAAGAACAACAATGGTGTAAGCTGGTACAGCTCCGATAGGACTAGATGCTCAACCTGAAGCTACAGATAGCTGTAAATGTCTAGGCAATGGAAAAACACAAAGTTTAATTGTTACAATGTTAAATAAGGCCATTTGTAGTCAACATGATACATAAGAAAACATGATACAAGGCATAAGACATAGTGAATGACAGAAGTCAGCATGCAGCAGCTGACCAAACCCACTGTAGTGGTGGCACTGGTAACTGTATTAATGCAGTCTTCTTCAAACGCCTATATTAGCCACTTGTTAACCACTTCCTTAAGCATTTGTATGTGATTGCTTCCTACATTGTATGTTGGGCAAATTATGTGCTTTCATAAAAGCCCCACATCCAATTGCTATGCTTTTGATTTACTGGGGTAGCTTCCCAGGCCCACCCTGCTGCCTCAGACATGCTGTAGGTCGAGTGTTACTTCTTTTCTTTGCTCCCCTTGAGAGCCCTGGCAACACACAGGTGATAATGCAGTCTGACTACAGTAATTATCAAAAGGATGATACTATGTCTAAATAGAATGCTGGGAAACAGTTCGTTTGAAAGGCAGAGAATAAAACCTGATCCAATTAACGGCTACGTGATGTAAAAAGTTACTTATATTGTCAATAGAGCTCAGGAAGAGACGCTGGCAATGGATAATAAGCATACATTTAAAGACGATCGAAGCATTGCAAGACAGGTACTGTTTTTGAACCCGCAGGGAAAGAGGAGTAGGGGAAGGCTCTAGAAAAAGAGCTGGAGGCTGATATTAAAGGATAGGTAAACATGAAAGAGTTGAAAGGATGGCAGAGAAGGATGCAGCGGTGGAAGCTGTCAACCAGGTTTGATCATTTTTACTTTCAACAAGTGTGTTGTTAATTGACAATATTCTCTTCGCTTCACCTTCTCAACTCCCAGCGAGGCCAGGTCTTCAACAAACTTCTTCCAGCTCTTCTTCTCTCTTGCCATCCCTTTCAACTCTTTTTATGTTTTACCTATCCTTTAATATCAGCCTCCAGCTCTTTTCTAGGCCTTTCCCCATTCTCTCTTCTCATGGTTCCAAAACAGTACCTGTCTTACGCCCGGTCGGTCTTCAATGTATGTATTATCCATTGCCAGCCGCTCTCTTTCCCGAGCTCTAATGACAACATAAGTAACTTTTTATACCATGGTCACACTGGATCAGGTTCTTATTCTCTGCCTTCAAACAGACATGTTTTTTCAACACATTCCCATTTAGACATAGTATCATCCTTTTTCAATCAATTACTGTAGTCAGACTGCACAGCTCACCCAGTGTTGCCAGGGCCTCTTTAAGGGAAACACAAAGAAAAGTAAACACTCGCGACCTACAAGGCATACTAAGAGAGTGCAACTTGAGGTATGGGCCTAGGAAGCCACCCCAGTAAATCAAAAAAAAAGCATAGCAATTGGATGCTGGCTTTTTATAGGCACACATAATTTGCATTAACATACAATCGCTTAGGCTTGGATCACACATAAATCGCAAAGAGTGGTTAATAAGTGGCTAATATAGAGCGCTAAAGAAGACTGCATTAATACAGTTACCAGTGCCACCACTACAGTAGAGTTTCGGTCAGCTGCTGCATACTGGACTTGTCATTCACCAGTGTCTTATGCCTTGTATCATGTTTTCTTATGTATCATGTTGACGCTAAAAATGGCCTTGTATTTAACATTGTAACAATTAAACTTTGTGTTTCCATGCCTAGACATTTACAGCTATCCACTGACTTCAGGTTGAGCATCTAGTCCTATCGGAGCTAAAAATACCAAAACACACACTTGTTCTTCTTCTTCTTTGCGTCTGCTCTTTACTACCAATTTTAATCACTTCGTGATATGTTTGATCTTTGCCAAGAACGTGTATACGCTGTGGTTGTTTGGTAGGACCCTAAACGCATAGACTCACACATTTAGGGACATGTGCATCCGGCTTCAACCCAAACCTCCTTAGTCGCCTACGACACAATGCATGATAGGTTACAGTGGTTCTATTCTTTACACCCCAAACCTGGGGGTCAGGCCCTGCAACCACCTCTCGGGCACACCATTTGTTCAAATTGCACATTAAAGATCACAATGCTAACAGTCTCTGTTGCTCCCCTGAGCAACAATTACAGATATTGAAAGTTGCATTTAATTCTGAGACCAAATCTACCATCGTGAAACAACAGGATGTGGGAGGAGGTACCACAACACACACAATTACATTGGATAGATTTGAGTTAAATGATGCAGCTATTATAGTTTTCTTCTGAACATTTTACTTCTCATCATGTCTTGTGACACATTAGATATCTACTATGACTCACATCCTCTTTCTTTGGTGACCTCAGTAGTGCTATATGTCAATTTGTGCTGGAGATAGTCCATATCTATTTCTTTCATCGCATCTCCTCAAGTTCTTCTGGTCTTCCGTTACATATTTCCTTCAGTGTATACCTTCTGAACACATGATGACATAGACACGTGGAGAAAATTATTGGATTGGCAGCATACTCCAAGGAAGACACTCTTGAGTGGGAGCCCACAAGATAAACAGAAAAGGGGAGAATCCTAAAGAGATCTGGAGACTGAATCTTCTTGAGGAACTGAAGAATGCTGGACTGTACTGGGAAGCCATAAAGAAAACAGACAGAGACCATTGAAAGTGAAAACTGTTGATCCCCTATATATGATCTACAAGGAGTGGAGAGGAATAAGATGGGTGAGAATGCTGGCTGTTCTGACAGTCAGGGTTCATTCTCATAACATGATCACATCATTTCCATCTCTGTTTTTTTATTTTTACCAATAGCTTTTTCAATCAGCTTTCTAAATGAATCTTGACGCATTGGATACTTTGAGGTGGTTATATTTTGATGACAAATATGATAATTATTATGCACCATTACTACAACAATCTAAACAAGATGAAAAGTGAAAAGACAGATGATAAAGTATTTTCCTACCAACACTTTACATTCAGTGCTAAACTTGGTATCTTACAGCAACACACCACAGAAAGCTCAACACATGTGAAATGAAATGCTGAGGAAGGCAGTTGGGGTCACAGGAAAGAGTGACTACGAAATGAGGACATCAGAAGCAGAATGGACATAACTTCATGCACAGAATACATCGAAAGACAACAAATGCTGTGGTTTGGACATTTAATGAGAATGAAATACAGCCAGCCACCAATAACAACATACAACAAAAAGAGATCGGGTACTAGAGCTAAGGGAAGACCAAGAAAGATGGATAGACAATATCAAGACCACACTACATAAACACAGATGGCCCTAGAACGCAAATTAAAGCTCCCATCCCTACGCTTAACGGCAAGTGGACAACCAACTCCATCTTCCACCTGGGAATAGACAATGATAAATTAGTCTTCTGGATTATTTAGCAATAGTAAATGTGTTATTGTTTAGAGAAATAATAAGGCAATCTGTTATTGAAATTATTAAAATGACCATCATAGTGTAGCAGCAATATTCAATGACATTGATGTTTACATATTGATGTTTTGCTGTACTTTCAGCTGCATAATTAGGAACGAGCTGGCAAACAGTTAAAGGTTAACATTTCCATTGTGAATGTCCATTGTTTGTTGGTAATATCTCTTAAAAACAAGTCTAAAGATGAGATTAAGAAGAATTTGGAAAAAGACTGTAGGTAATACATAAAGAATGGAGAATTACAATCCTGCAACACTTGTGGGACGATAATTACAAAATAAAGTTCTATACATAACTGCTGGGCAATCAATGCTATCCGCTTTCTTTTGCGACAGGGCACATGAATAACGCCGAGTGGTTACGCTGGGGCCCACCTGGGGTGCAAAGAATAAAACCACTGCTGCCTGCCACGCAATGTCGAAGAGGTGACTACAAGGAGGTCATTGAACGGATGCACATGTCCTAAACGTAGCTTCTAAGTAATACAGAGCCTACCAAACCAATGTGCAACGATACATCGCTTCTTGACAAAGATCAAACATCACAAAGAGCGACAAATTGGTCGAAGAACTAACGGCAAGAAGAAGTGCATATGATTACGATTAAAGCGCAAGTTCGGCGAATATCACCACACAAAAGTATTATCAATAGACGGCCATTAATAATAATAATTATGGTTTCATCCTGATAATGTTTTTTTTTCTCTCTTATATATTGTGCTCACCCCAAAAATATATACTTTTTTCAGAAAAGCATTTTTTCCTGAAATTTCATTAATGTTACAGAATAAATAAGGCACCTGGTGTGATGAACCACCGGGTATACGAGTTGGACAGCATGCTATACAGTTAACGCGATATTTGCCATTGTTTTTTCTTCCCATCTGGGAAGCAACAAGGAGCCTCGGCCTTCGGGTGCCATGGACATCGTGAATACCCGGTTCAGGCACATGAACACCGTGAATCTGGAGAATCTGTGGCTTTTCTGTCAGCCTTCCGTGGAATGAACCACTCACAGAGGGTTGTCAGCCAGCCACGAACACGCTGGGCAGGTGGGCGATTCAGCGCTTTAGACTACTTTTAAAGATTGTTTTAAGAATTATTTGCTGTGAATTTTTACAAAATAGTGTCTACAAAGTGAAGGAATCATAGCATCTTCTCATTACAATATGTTTGATGACTTTTTGAGAAGAAGTGTGTTTTTTTGTTTGTTGTTGATGAGCCGTAGGCAGATAGAGCCATACATTGATAAATCTCATGTTGATGAGCCAGATATAGAGAGACGCATACATTGATAAATCTTTGTTGATGAGCTAGATATGATAGAGCCATACATTGAGTAAACCTTTTGCTTATTGTTTATATGATAGAGCCTTTACACATTGATAAATCTTTGTTGATGAGCCAGACATTGATAAATCTTTGTTGTATGATGACTTTGATCTAATGAGAATTGTAGGCTAAAATTCTTGTTACAGACTTAATGAGATTTTGATAATCAATGAAAGCTCTAGAAACAGAGGGGAAAATATATTTAAAGAATATTTCAGATTATCGATACCGCATTTATATGAACAATTAATCAGAAGCTGAGAACTATTAAAACACTTGCTGATAGCTGAGTGTAGTTTTCACAGTTTGTTCACAAATGCATGTTTGTCAATCCTTTTTCAAGGTTTATTTTTAAATCATTTTTTTTTAATCATTATGCTGATCTTTCCAAGAAATGTCACAATTGGTCATGGTGTGGTCAACCCTTGTTATGCAGAAACACAGATTTTGAACATATTTATTTATAACAAATGAGGACAACATTTGAAAGGGAGAGAGCATTGTGTCCGCTCCTGACCTCATAGCTGTGTTCTGCTTCTTATGTACAAAAATACAGAGTGTCCTTTGTACATATTGAAACAGTTAAATATTGAAATACTGATACTCTTAAAGTCAGAGAAGCATACCTGGTGGCAGTGTGGGACACTAATAGAAGGAAAGCAAGCCTTCATGCAAAAATCAGGAAGTGCAATACTAGCGCTCTGACTACTCCTGAATTAAAGCAGGCGCCGTAAGAAGAAATAGTTCTGATACTGTGTGCTGATTTCTGGTACAAGTAGACTCCATGTGCTGCTTTATGGGCGCAATTTGAGATTTAGAACAAGTTTGTTTCAATATTATCAAATTTGCTACCACCAAAACAATAAATGCAGAGCAAACACAAAGAAGAGAAAATCGCAGATATAGATTGGTTTCAAAGTTGTTAGGGAATGAAGAAAAAATCCTCGCTGAAACTTGTGTGAAATAATACAGAATATATCTACACAGATGGTTTGGGTGGATGTCATTGTAAAAGGCGGTTCTCAGCTTTTGATAATCTAAACAGAGAACAGAGGCTTTGCATTTCTAGAATATGAAACACATAAGCAAGCTCTCCAATGCCAGCTTAAAAGCTACAAAGCTGGACACCCTGTGCCCAAGTGTGTGATATCATTGTTGACTGAGCTGATCCTGAATGGAGGAGCCTGATGATGAAACCATGTCAGCGTACAGATATGATGTGGTGTTTGCCGTACTGTTGTGATCATTACTTGTATGTATTCCCATACAGTGACACTATATCTTACCAGTGTCAAAGTCAGCCAAGAACCGTTTTAATAGCAGTCTGGTGAGGATATGGAATATGGTGTTGGGAGGCTGGCGGGGGCCTCTGCAGGTATACAGTGCTCATCTCTCAACTGAGCGGCATCAATGGGTTCCTTATGGAGCGCTGTTTTACAGATCCCCAAATATCAATGTAGGTGGAGATCGAGTTTCAGTCTCTATTCGGAGGTGGTTGATAAAGTCTAAGTCCTGTGTTTGCTGGGAGCACAAAATAACCCCTTGGTAGTTGAAAATTGAACAGAGTAGGCTGCATAGCAGCTGCCTGAAAGAATTCATTGTAATTTGTATGTAAAAAAATTTCAATGTTTTCACTATCTACAAAGAGACACACTGGCTGGTACTGTTATGGGAGTTTATGCACTGCTGCTGAAATCTCCTGTAAGAAAGTTTCAAAGAACACATTGTTCAAACGTCGCTGTATAATTGTACTATGTAAAACTATGGTATAATAATTAGTTTCTTACGTGTTTCAATAATAAGTTACAGTTTTACTGCAGTCTTGCCTTATATCAATAATAATACAACAAAGCTAACATACATCAGCAAAGATTACTTTTGATATTGTCAGCAATTTTTGTATTTCTGAACTTGTATCATTTTTTTTATCACTTAACTTACTCATCATTAACAACATATGTTCATAAATTTATGATCTCGCCCATTTTACTGTTTCAGTTTAATCACTTTATTACCCAAGTGGTTACCGGTGCCCAAATTTGGGGTGTAAAGTGATTAGAACCACTGTTACCTGCACCATGTCGTAAGAGTGCTACTAAGGAGGTTTGACTGAAATTGGATTCGCATGTCCTAAACATAAAGAAGTGTATGCACCAAATCGGTCACAGCATCATATTTGACTGACATTTGCATTATCGCCTTTAGTAATTTGCAATTACTTTTAAGCGCAGTCCGTGACAGTAAAAATTTCCACATAAGTCAGCCATTTTTCCCCATCAAATCATGAAACAGCGTGTAAACAATCGCTCATATGAAATATGTGTCATTCATATAGTAAAAATGATTGTTCTACGTAACTGTAATATATTCTACAGATCTGAAAATTTAAGATTATATGTTAAATAGAAGCTATTTTGAACGAAATTTACCTTTATTTTGAACCTTGAAAATTTCGCTAGTGCTACCCATAAACATCGTATTTATGTGCAACGAGTATAAACTTCTCTTTACCGTGAAATTTTCATTACTAGAAACATTTTTCTCTCTTCGGCAACTTTACGCCTGTACGGCCAATAATCTACTAGACTTACTTCATTTCTCTGTGCTACGAAGCCAGTTTGCTTGATTCATAACAACCTGCAGTTTATGATCTCTCGTGGAATTTTTTCGTCATTTTACTTGTGTCAACGATATCCAGCAATGCTAAATATAAATTTTTAATTTTCTTTTTATATTTCAAAACATTATTTATGCCTTTCAGTTGACCTTTTGCATCGGCATCAACCGTAATATTAAATATCCTGGCTAATTAGATCTAGCCATTCATGTACCATTCAAGTAGCTACATAGACGGCAATAATGACTGGACTGATCTTGATCAGACACTATTCAGATTTACTTGAGAAATCTCATAATATTGTATTGTGATTTCAGAATTAAAAAATAACGCGTAATCATATCAGTATTCTGTTAATTTGTCTTTCTTAATTATAGGCATTTCATGTTTAAACGCTTGTGCTATTTAAATTGTTCTCATTGCTTAGCTGCAATGAAGCTTAGCCAAAATATAGTCTATAGTCTGTCCATTAATTGGGTGAGCACGCTTTGAAATTGATTTTCTCAAAAACTACCTGTTGGATCTCAGTGATTTTTGCATGCAGCCTTGTGAATAATCCATGACGCTTAAAATAAAGCTAACCAGTAGTCCATAGATGCTACGGATTTTGCAGATCGGCAATTCTTCTTTTGATTCTTTATGACAACAGTAAATACGGCTCAAATTTTGTAGATTTACAGTAATCTATAATTTAGTAACCTAGAATTTGTCCATGTCAATTCTATTCATAGGTGTGTATCTCCATATTAACTTGATAGGTCAAGTAATTAATTGTGTTGCCCTTTATGTGCAATCGTGAATTTGGGATACAATGTGCAAAAGTTGTCCTCCCCTTGGGTCACCATTAGACCCCAGGGTGTCTTAACTTCACCACAGATTGATGATGGTAGACGTATTGGATAGGAAATGTATACGTTGCTATTTCTCAGTCTGTAATCAAAATATGATTTGTATCATCCCCAATCTGACGATTCCATGAGGTTGATAATTGTTACTGGCTGACAAATTGTAATCCATCTGGGTGCCAGTACTGCCTTCCTCTGGGAGCACATGTTCAACACACTTCTTCCAGAACTGCATGTCTATCATTGAGAGGGACTCACAGGTCAGAACTTCAACATCACACATTTTAAACGTCCTGTTCTGTTGCAACTTGCCCTTTACTTTAGCCCAGACAAGCTCTATCGGATTGAGGTGAGCATGATATGGAGGTAGTCGCAAAGACGGGGTGGCCGTTTTCCGCAATGATTTGTCAATATGAAACACCTTTGTCTTATTTGTCATCCTCACTAGGTGCAACAACTCGGGTTTCAAATATGTATCATCGAGGCTGACATTTTCCTTAGCAAGCCAAGTCCTAATTTGATCTTTTATTTGATGCAGTTGGTACTTTGTCTTCCGCTGATTTTTGCTTGTGATAGGATGCATTATCCATTACCAACATGATGGTCTGTTTAGAATTGGAAGTAGATCTTTCTCCATCCAGTGCCTGAAAATATGTCCATTGATTTCTGTGTGGTAGTCCCTACCGTCGGTACTTTTTTATTGGAAAATAAGTCCAGAGTCATGGACAAGACCTTCTTCACTGCTTCCTGCATGTGTTAGTATAATACGCTGGCCTTTGCTGCTTGGTATTTTCTTTTCTGTTCACCGTCCACTGATTGCCATTCTTTAGCATTGGTGTGGTGAGCATTGACCCAGGGTTCGTCCAAATATACAATATCATAGCCTTGCCTCCGCCTCTCACGGATCTGCCTCAGGTATTTACTTTGGGCAGCAATTAAATGTGGTTTTTCACAAATAATATTCCTGCCCCCTATAGTTTTTCTGAAGGTGAAGCCGGCGGCTTTACAATTTTCCATAGAGTACTTTTAGAAATGTCTATGCTGCAATCTGATTGCAGTTTTAATTTCAGTTTCCTGAGAGTAACAAGTTGATTTGTCGCAAACATTTTCAAGAGCTCCCGCCTTATGACATCTATGTCAAAGTCGCCCAAATTTTTCTTTTCCTTCCTTGCTTGACATTAGTGCACTTTGTGTCCTGTTTAATCCATCGGGGAAAAGGATTCTCTATTCAGACCAAGCGCCAGTTGCTTTCGCTTTCTCAGGTTGGAATATCGAATAGATGACCTCTTAGATTCCCTACGGAAGTGTTGGTATAGTAAAACTGTAACCTTCTGCATTGTTATAAATGTGCACTTCAGACTCATTATGAATGTGATATCAATGTCAGTTTTGATAAGCCAACAAATATGATACAATAGCTTCATACAAATAGCAGATACACCTATGACTATACAACGGATCCCAATTATAACGCCATATGCTTCCGGGTTAAAGTCGACTGTTCGTGCGGATTTCGTGAAATTGTTGTATACTCACGATATTTCTATGTTACCATAATGTTTTTTTAGCTATACCCAGAGGGGGGAAAAAAAACAAAGCCATTTTACACCAGAGATGGAAGTTCTATGCCGTTTTGCAGTGCCAGAAATACAATGGAACTCCCCAACGACAAAATGTAATGCAACACAATAGAGCAAGGGCCCTTTATGTTAGAGAAAGAAACCAGCAGTGAAAAAATCCTAAAAGAAAAGAAGCCTTTTTGAACAGGGAAAAAAGATACTCAAAAGTTGTGAGACTTACAAAGCCCTGAACGAAAAACCCCATCTAGAGGGAAAACAGTTCTCCAGCAAGGAGAACAATTTCCCACAGGAAAGCGAGCAGCCACCCTGATGGCCCAGTGTTACAAAAGAAAGCCTGCTAAATAAGTCAGGAGCAAGGGAAAGAAGCAGAAGTGAGATAAATGCTACATTAAAAAAAGCAAAAAGTGAACCCTGTAGGGAGGTAGACATCACACTGATGAGCGCAGGGGCACTAAAAAAGCTCAATCGTAAAAAGGCCCCGACCAGATGGAGTATCAAACGAATGCTCAAAAAAAAGGGCCCCAATAGCACAGAGTCTTCACTCCAGTTTTTTAAAAAAATTTGGGAGACAGGGAGAGTCCAGACATCTGAAAATCCCCCAAAATCCACCCAATTTTAAAAAGGGAAAAGAAAAAAGGGATCCGCAGAGCTACAGACTATAAGTTTGCGTTGCACTGCAAAACTGTGAGAGAGTGATAACCACAGACTCCAGTGGTTTTTAGAAACCAACCAAAAACTGGATCCAGCCCAGACAGGCTACAGGCAGCATAGAAGCACGAGGGACCAAGTGGCATACCTACACAGGACATAGAAAATGGTTCCAAGAAAAGAAGAAAACCTCAGTGTTCTTCATTTTCAACCCTTTCACAAAGTCTGAAAGAGGTTTGCTACTCAAGTTTTTACAATGGAATACGGGGAGAATGTACATTGGATAAAAGACTTTCACCCAAAAGCATCTAAAAAAAGGGATGGAGGCACAGTCCCAGATTAAAATTAAGAGCGGGAGTCCCACGGGGCAGGCACGTCCCCATTTTTTTTCCTGGATATATTAATGATCTGCCACAAAATCTGCCCAGACATGTATCACACTCTCTCCATGCTGATGATCTAGCTGTGGTACACCTAAGTTTCGGGGTCCCCCATTTTAAACCCGGGCCAGCCTGAACACCCCATAATGGGGCAAGAAAGGGGGTCTAGAAAAAAACCCGAGAAAACTATAAACGTTTTTCCCATTGTCAACAAAGGAAGAACACTTCAGACTAAATTTTTTAACGATGATATCGCCCCGTCCCATATCCAACCTTTTGGGAGTTGTTAAAGCGCCTGACATGGAAACATCACAAATGGAAAAAAAAGAAAGGCTATGGGGAAAACAAAGGGTGATGGGAAGCTGGTGAACTCCGGGGGAGGAATTCAATCCTGAGTCAGGTGTCCCGGGGCATTTAGACCTTTTAATATGCATTTTACACATGGATATCCCGCCCATTCAAACAAAACGAATGAAAACACAAAAAAAGGTGTTGCGATATTTTGGGAGCGAAAATTTCACCAATTGTAGAAAAGGGAAAAAGGGAGCCAAATCCAGCCCCTTGGGAAAACAGAAGAAGGGGAAAAGTGATTCTACAGACTGAAAAGGGTAAGAATGCCCACCATCCACGAAAAATGGCCTAGAACAAAGAAAGACTAAAGCCCGTCTAAACCACAAAGCAAAAGAAAAAGGGAAAATCAAATTAACACTAAATCATAATTCCATACCTGAAGAATTGCTTTTGATCACTGGGGAAACCCGACTCAGTAGATAAACTTTCAACCTCCATCCCTAAATTTTAAGCAAAGATGTTTAGCCCAATCTAGTGAAAAAGCAAAAATGGGAAAATCTCCATTAATGTTTCCCGAAGACAGCTGGGTAAGAATTTACAGATGGATCGGGGAAAGGAGGCAACCCCCGAATGGTGGAGCAGGGGTGTCATTAGGGACCCCGATGCTACCATGTGTTCTAGGGGCTTTTCTGGGAAAAATATGTTCCAACTACAAAGCAGAACTCATAGCCCTTTTGATGGCAGCACAGCACATGAATAAGCGCAAGCAGCGCAAGCAAGATGGTATTTTTAAGACTCATTGTCAGCCTAAACCCTGGGGGCAAATCCACGACAGCACAGTACAAAAAAACAAAGAGAACTTGCTCAGCTTTGAAAAAGGGAGAAATTCACTTGCAGTGGATTCCATTCACTGTGGCATTGCAGGAAAAGAGGGCTGATGTCTTAGCTAAGGAGGGGAGGGCCAAAGAGCAAATTTCCAACCCTTGTCTTTTTAAGAGGGCAAAACCCCCCTACAGAGAAAAACTGCGTAGATAAGACAAACACTGGATATGAATTTTGGAAAAGACTCCCCCAAAAACCAAGCAGAAAGACCAGGTCATTTATTTTCACACGCACGACACTGCAGACTCAACAAACACTTTACAGACTAGGGAAAAATCAAACAGCCTCCCAGTGTCAGCAGGCAGAACAGACACCAGAGCATATCCGCAAGACTGTCCTTTTGTGTGAGCTGAGAACAACATTTGGGACACCCAGTCACCGAAAACTAAGCTTTGGGGAAAACCCGGGAAAACCGAAGCTGCTGCCCAGTTTTGGGGCCACAGAAAATTGCGCATGACCAGAGATCCTGAAGAAGAAAGAAAATAATGTTTTTTTAGAAAACGCGCCGTGACCGAGGGGTCGATATTGTGTACAACCGGGAGGTTGATTTTAATATAACCGGGAAAAAGAAATATTTCAAACTACATCAAATTTTCTTGGAAAAAATATTTTTATAGCCATGGAATTTTTGGTGTTGCAAAAAATCACTGAGATCCAAAAGGTAGTTTTGAAAATCAATTTAAAACGGTCAGAATTTTAAAGGGCAGACTATAGACTATATTTTAAAAGCTGTGATCAATGGAAGAAGGGAATAATTGTTAAGATCCCCCAAAAGGTGATCTCAAAGATTGCAACAACTGGAGAGGGATCCCCCTATTATCAGTAATGACCAAGACTTTGAAAAATCATTCTTAATAGAATCAAAGGAGCAGTGGACACAACCCTGAGAGAACAAGCTGGTTTTAGACCTGGGAGAAGCTATTTAGACCAAATAATTACCCTATGACTAATTTTGGAGGAAACATATTGAGAATAAAAACCACTCATACTAAATTTCATCGATTTTAAAAAGCCTTTGATAGTCTACACAGAATCTCTCTGTGGAATATTCTGAGATGCTATGGAATACCAGACAAAATAATAGACATTATAAAGACCCTCTATGATGGTTCACAGTGTGGGGTTCCCCTGATGGGGGAACAGCGACTGGTTTATGGTTGAAACCGGAGTAAAGCAAGGCTGTATTCTATCTCCACTATTGTTTGGAGTGGCTATTGACTGGGTGATGCGAAAATGTTGCAGGGGCGAAACTGGCATCGATGGGGTAGAAAATAGTCAACTAGAAGTTTTGGGATTTTGCAGATGATATTGTCTTTGAAGAAACAACCAAGATATGCAAAGAAAACAGACAACTTGTCATCTATAGCATCAAAGTGGGCCGAAGATAAGCTATGAAAAAAAAAATATAATGAAGACACCTATGGCAAGTAATGCAGATATCACACTGGAATCTAATATGATAAAATAACAGAGCAGTTCACCTATTTGAGTAGCAATTTTGATTGCACAGAAATTAAAAGAAATTATGGATACAAGGAAGCAAAAATCAGCTTTTAAAAGTCTAAATAAAATATGGAACTGTAAGTTATATAGTACTAAACTAAATTAAATTTTCAATTCCAATGTTGTATCAATCCTAACATATGCCAGCAAGAGTTGGAAAATGACTAAAGATATAGAAAGCAAGTTGAATGCATTTGAAAATAGATGTCATAAAAATAATGAATATAAAATGGAACAATTCAGAAGTGATGAAATCAGAGACATGTCTGTAAACCCACTTTTTTTTTTTTTTTTTTTTTTTCTTTCGGCCGCTTTCAACTCAGACGAAGTTTCATCTCTGAAACTGATTTTCATGAAAACCGCTTTACCAATTTCTTACAATGGCAGACGGACATTGAAAATTATTTTCATCGCCGTGGCCAATGTACGTAATTAGTATTCCTGCCATGCAGGCAGATTTTCTCCCGACTTCAGAGGTACTCACGTTATCGTCCTGAGTAAGACCAGGGTACTCGAACAAATGCCGGACAGTAGGTTCAACCCGAGCTATGGGGGCGTCTAAAGCTAGGGCCCGAGCTACTATAAACTACTCTAGGCAGTCCCGGGTCACCACTAGTGACAACTGTTATAAGAAAGAGAAGATGGAGATATGTTGGACACCCTTGAGGAGATATGATAAACTAATTCAAAGCAGGCATTGAAGTGGGATGCAAAGGGTTCAAGAAAGAGAGGTCAACCTAAGGAGACTCTGAAGCGAACTTTACTGAGAGAGGCAGGAAATATCGGTCTCAGTTCCGTGGAGGAGATTGAGCGAGTTGCCCAGGATAGAGCGGTATGGAGAAATTTTTTGCAGGCCCTATGTAACGTATAACGGTACGAGAGGAATTATTATTATTTATATTTTGTCACAGAGCTTCATTGCAGCTACAATGAGTGCAATTTTAAAAGGCACAACTTTTAAAAAATGAAATGCCTATAATTAAGAAAGACAATTAACAGAATACTGATATGATTCACTAGTTATTTTAATTCTGAAATCACAATACAATAATATGAGACTTCTCAAGTAAATCTGAATTGTGTACGATCAAGATCAGTCCAGTCATTATTGCCGCTATCGCTGACAAATGGTTCACTTTGGGCAGCTAGATCTAGTGTGGATATTTAATATTACGGTTGATAATCGATACAAAAAATCAACTGAAAGGCATAAATAATGTTTGAAATATAAAAAGAAAATTAAAAATTTATATTTAGCATTGCTGAATATTGTTGAACCAAAAATATGACGAAAAATTAACGAGAAGATCAAAACTGCAGCGGGTTTCTATGGACGCCCAAAGCAAACCGGTTTCGTAGCACAGAGAAATGGTAAGTCTGGTAGATTATTGACGCTGTGCAGCGTAAAGTTGCCCTTAGAAGAGAGAAAAATGTTTCTAGTAATGAAAATTTATGAGTAAAGAGTTTATACTCCCGGCACGAATACGATGTTTATGGGTAGTACCAAGCGAATTTTCAAAGGGTTTCCCAAAAAAATGGTAGTGACCATCAAAAAATTTCTGTCAAAATAGCTTCTCTTAACATATAATCATAGAATTTTCCAGATCTGTAGAATATGTTACAGTTACACGTAGAACAATCGGTTTTACTATATGAATGGCACATATTTCATATGAAGCAATTGTTTACACGCTGTTTCATCGCTTCGATCGAAAAAACACAATGACTGACTGGTGTGGAAATTTTTACCGTCACGGACTGCGCTGAAAAAAGTAGTGCAAATTACTAAAAGAGCGGTATTGGTACACCGTGCAGTGTGCAACGTATAAATGTTCATGGCAAAGATCAAACATATCACAAAGAGTGATTAAAATTGGTCGTAAAAAACGAACTCAAAGAAGAAGAATCACGCTAAATCACATATTGTATTTGTTCATTTGTATTTATGAATTTTATTTGACTACTACTTGTCATGCTATTTCCCTTGCCCTGGGAATTCAGTAAGAATGGCTTTGAAGTGCTGGGTTTAAAAATGGTTAACCCCTCTGACCCCACACCATTTTACACCAAATCACTTCCCAAATCCCAGCAAAGGGAAATAACCCACTGACATTCCACAGCATGTTTTTAAAAAAAATTAATAACTTAAAAACTATTGACCCTAGGACACTCAAATTTGTGTCAGTGAACAAGAAAATGGACATAGTTTAAAAAGAAACTTAATTAAAATGAATACATAAAAAGAAGGATTGAAAATGCAGTAAAAGTTGGTGGAAAAAAATTTGAAAAAAACACCAAAATTTTACTCGACAGTTCAAGACAGTGTACTCACCGAATGTCATAAATCCAGGTTGGAATGGTCTGGAGTAACATTCCCCTTTTGCAGAGATGTATCTGGCAAATGTTACAACCATATACGCTTTCCTGGGGCGTTTCTTGCTGCCATCAGGTGCTTTTCTGTTGCGGCACCAGAAACAGGATTTACATTTTCCTGGCATGCGAATCATGCGGTGCGACGACTGATTGCCAGTGACTGGTACATTTGTAGGCAAAAGGGGTTAGCCTCTCGTGACAATGTTGCCCTTCACGAGTGATGCACAGAGAGCAAGCCTGAAATTTATGTGGTCAATATCCTTAGCCTTTGGATGTGGGCGACGCGAATTGGAATAGATTATCCAGCTATTGACGATGGAAGTCTGTAAGAGCAAATTAAATAGATATCTCCACTACTTCCTTCCCACAGTGTAATATGAGCAAAGCTGGTCAAACTTATCCACGCCACCCATAGACTTATTATAGGATGCCACGGTTGATGGTACTTGCAACTCTGGCCTACCACCAGGGGCACTACATGATACTGTTGTCTCTCCTGGCGTAGTATTGGTGCTCAGCAAATTCACAATTCTCTTGTCCCTCCAGACAGTGGCCACAATATTCCCCTGCTGCCTGTACAACACTGAACCTTTCTGCATTCGCTTTGTTGCAGTTGCTTTACAGTCAGCTGGCCAGCCCTTGCGATTTGGTTGTATTGTAGAGCACTAGTAGGTCTTCTTGTCGAAGAGATCCACCGCCAGCTGTAGAGAAGCGAAGTAATTATTATAATAAAAATGATGATATTTGTGAAGGTAAGGTTCTCCTACTTTGCAGACAACATAATGGCCTGATCCATATGGCATTGGATCATGAACTGCACCAACATAGACGTCGAAGTTTAGAAGGTAACCTGTAATCGAGTCCGCTGCACACCAGACCTTGATCCCCCCAAGGGTTGGGCTTACCCTTGATATACTGTTTGAAGTTAAGACGACCAGTGTAGGGAATCATAGCTTCATCAACACTAATATCTCTGCCATGGCGATAACATGAAGCTATGTTCCTTTTCACCATGTCGAGGGAAAAGTCTTACTTTGTACAGCGGGTCGTAGTTCCTATGGCCTTTGGGAACTGATTCTCGAATCATTCAGGTGAAAGTACTGAGAAATTTTAGCAAATCTGTTTCTCGACATACATTTCGAAACCCCTACTTGATTCAATCGATCATCTGTGCTCCAGTACATTTTGTACTGTGGCAAAACAACAATGCCCATCAAGATATTGATGTGCATATACAGACTAATCTCAGAAGGCGTTACAGGTACCCAGTACTTGTCAACATTGCCGGTGGTTTCCTGACGTTGAACGGCATACAAGTTGG
Source organism: Arion vulgaris (assembly GCA_020796225.1). NCBI lineage: Eukaryota > Metazoa > Mollusca > Gastropoda > Stylommatophora > Arionidae > Arion > Arion vulgaris. The sequence continues at coordinate 3,347 of JADZMA010000721.1, read as the reverse complement.
TCTGATCAACAGCTAACTGATAGAAATCCTCATTAACTATCAGGCTAAAATAATCAAATGGATCAGCATCCTCACCTAAGACGTGCACAGGCCCACAGTCTTCGACAAATGGCTCGACTTCAACTGGGAGGGTCATCACACCAACGATCACAGTTAAAAACCGGCAAAATAACGGTCTCATCAGAACTTGAAGCCTCGTGGTCTGAATCAGAGAAATGGACATCTATGTCACTTTCCACATCAATAACACGAGTATCCTTTTCTAACTCGATGAAATGTCCATGAAAAGATATATCAGAGCTGTCACTATCGTTGTCATAATTAGTAGCCATTTTCAGAAAATTTTTGAAATTTTTACAGTCGATTTGAAAATTGGAGATAAAATACAGAACCTTTCAGTAGCGCGTCCAGAGACTAAAAGAAAGTAGTTCCGTTAGTAAATGCCCGGATGCGAAAGTCCGTTATAAAATTGGTTGATTAGTTGTAACGTAGCGAGTTACAAACTGACAGTAAAAAAGTCTGTATTTTCGTGTTTGGGAGGGACTACTATATAAACAAAATCCTGGGGATTTTCGCTCGGGATTGAACCGTTAAGAATGAAAATATTCAATATGTTTGTGTGAATGAAATGAACTCATATTTGTTTGATGTGGCAAGGATAAGATTAGAACACCCCAATAAGACATGTAATTCATTGTATCTTTCTTCTTCTTTGCATTCGTTCTTTACGACCAATTTTAATCACTCTTTGTGATATGTTTGATCTTTGCCATGAACGTGTATACGTTGCACATTAGTTTGGCAGGCCCCTAAAGGCATAGATTTCAAACACCTTTAGGACATGTGCATCCGATTTCAGCCAAACCTCATTAGTTGCCTCTTACGACATGCGTGCAGGTAACAGTGGTTCTATTCTTTACACCCCAAATTTGGACCCCAGTAATCACTCGGGCGATATTCATTATATATACATGTTGTATTTGTGTCTACAGGTGAAAGTGCTGTATGTACGCAATCTGACATCGGATGTAACCGAGGAGTTGTTGAAGGAGAAATTTGCAGCATGGTAAAGTGGAACGAGTGAAGAAAATCAAAGATTATGGATTTGTTCACTTTGAAGAAAGAGATGATGCTCTGAAAGCCATGCAAACTCTGAATGGAGAAAAGGTTGGTAACTTGGAAATAGATGTTTTCTTAGCCAAACCACCATCAGAAAACAAGAAGAAAGAACAACGTAAACGGGATCAAGAACGCGATATGATAAGAGCACATTACTTTGGCTATGATGATTACTGGACTCCTCCACCAGTTCGAGGCCACCCTGGGGTAAGACCTGCATTGAGACGACCACCATATCCAGGTATGTTTATATCCTTCCATACACAAGTAAATGTTTATCGAATCTAGTAGAAGAATAATAGACATATATTCTCTGTTTGATTTTTCTTACCATCTGCTCCTTGTTGTCCTCATCACTTGATATATTTCATGAACATTGCTAAATTTGTGTGTTGTTACTCTTAAGCAGCTTTCTGTTATATTTACTTACTATTTACCCAACTTTTTATTTTTAGGTGTCCAGTTAACTTCTGTTTCTATAGTTGCTGTATACCCATGTCCCTTGTAGAATGTCGCTTTCATCACAGCCTGCCTGAAAAACTCTCCGTCTCTAACAAGTTCTCCTCCAGCGTCATGTTCAAGGTTTCTTGGATGTCCTGCCGCCACCTTCGTCTTGATGTCTTACATTACCATTTTCTGCAAACCACTGTGACGTTTAATACATGTATAAATGTTAAATTATCGACCTCATTCATCTAGTTGTTCTGTATCACATATCGATATTACTTTAATTGTTATGCATACATATCACTTGTGCTATAGTTACCATATTCGACTGGCCGAAGAAGGGGAAAAGGCAGCTAAGACTTGAAACAGTAAAATGCTATACAACACACTAAAACAACTTACTGGAACTTTTGTTTCAAAGGGTGGCCCAATCAAGAGTAAAGATGGTAAAGTTCTAACATCAGACACCGAGCAGACGAAAAGATGGGCAGAATATTTTGAAGAAATATTAAATAGACCTGATCCACCAGTACTACTCAAGTTTGATGAAGAGGCAAGAAACAGCTCCCTACCAATTAACGAAGAAATGATAAGGGTAGCTGAGGTCAAGGAGGCAATCCATTCCTTGATAAACAATAAGGCAGCGGGTGATGACAACATTCCTGCAGAAATGCTCAAAGATGCTGATGATACAACTATTAGCCAGGTGCAAGAACTATTTAATAAAGTATGGGAAGAAGAAACTGTCCCAGATCAATGGAAGAAAGGAATAATTGTTAAGATCCCCAAAAAGGTGATCTCAAAGATTGTAACAACTGGAGAGGATCACCCTATTATCAGTAATGACCAAGACTTTCTGCAAAATCATTCTTAATAGAATCAAAAGGAGCAGTGGACACAACCCTGAGAGAGAACAAGCTGGTTTTAGACCTGGGAGAAGCTGCTTAGACCAAATAATTACCCTGTGACTAATTTTGGAGGAACATATTGAGAAGCAACAACCACTCATACTAAATTTCATCGATTTTAAAAAGCCTTTGATAGTCTACACATAATCTCTCTGTGGAATATTTTGAGATGCTATGGAATACCAGACAAAATAATAAACATTAAGAGCCTCTATGATGGTTCACAGTGTGCAGTTACACTGATGGTGGACACAGCGACTGGTTATGGTTGAAACCGGAGTAAAGCAAGGCTGTATTCTATCTCCGCTATTGTTTGGAGTGGCCATTGACTGGGTGATATCACACTGGAATCTAAAATGATAAAAATAACAGAGCAGTTCGCCTATTTAGGTAGCAATTTTGATTGCACAGGAAATGTTAAAAAGAAATTATGATACAGATTGGCAAAGCAACATCAGCTTTTAAAAGTCTAAATAAAATATGGAACTGCAAGTTATATAGTATTAAACTAAATTACGAATTTCAATTCAAATGTTGTATCAACCTAACATATGCTAGCAGAGTTGGAAATGACTAAAGATATAGAAAACAAGTTGAATGCATTTGAAAATAGATGTCTGAAAAATAATGAATATAAAATGGAACGAATTCAGAAGTGATGAAATCAGGGACATGTCTGGTCAACCACTAGTGACAACTGTTATAAGAAAGAGAAGATGGAGATATGTTGGGCACACCTTGAGGAGAAATGATCAACGAATATCAAAGCAGGCATTGGAGTGGATGCAAGGTTCCAGAAAGAGAGGTTGACCTAAGAGACCCTGGGAACTTTGCGAGGGCAGGAAAAATGGTCTCAGTTCCATGGAGGAGATT
>JADZMA010000720.1:0-30456 GCA_020796225.1 Arion vulgaris | reverse complement strand
AGTGTAATGCATTGCTGTTCAAAGTTTTTATACATACATCTTCGGATAGAAGGAAACGACTAAGTAAGTGGAAATGAGCTCACCTAAACATAACACATTGTAGAACAACATTAAAATATATAATAAAAAAAATAACAACCACTTATTTTCCTATTCAGATTCTGACTCAAGTGACTGTACAGAATGTCTTAAATGCGGTGTTGCTATGGGAACCAATGATGACCTACAAGAAGGCACATGTAAACGATGTTTATATGAATCAAGACGAATCACCGAAACATTATCTACTCCATTGTTACCTTCTTCATTTGGACAACAGCGGCACACAGATTTCAGCATTTCTAGCCTGACCTCAACAGATTCAAAGACAACTAGATCTGAAAAGCATTCCCGTTAGGAACCTCGCCTACGATAAGTGACAATATTAAAAGCAAAGGCGTATTCCGGATTCTTAAATTCTACAATTCTGACATCTCAACATCATCAAATGCCTGCAATTTACGGACGTTTTACATGTCACCACAGTCAACATAAATGGTTACTTCACCTCCATCAGTAACAATTCTTTGCATCACAGTTTCTACCAGAAATGATGAAACATTCTGGCCCTTTTCATTGCGGTTTGACCAAACCTGAGACCGACAGACTCCGCCTTCGGTCGTTGCTAATGACAATATAAATCCGCCCATTCTGGTATCCCAGCGTTCCTCACAGGAAATGATGTCACTTCGAGGCGGCAATGTTCAAATCTCTGCAATCTTCCAGCTGGTTTTCTTGCATCGTGGTGCTGCAACGTGGAAGCCATTGATTCTCACGATTTGATTGACAAACAATAATTCGATAAGAAGAAAACTAAACATTCCAGACACTGAGCTATGGCGGAGATTTCTAGTCACACATCGTGTTCTATGGCACAGCTCTGTACGCTATTTAAGACAAGACGATAAACAAACCCCAATAGAAAAACTTTAAACTCTAGATTATTTTTTTCTGGTGTGTTCTTTCGTTTACCCACTATGAATTAGGGGTAGTCAGAGCGCCTTATATGCCACATTCGACTGATTTTGCGCGAAGACTACTTTCTTTATCATCCTGTCTATTGTCATTCAGACGTGCCTAGCCCAACTACGAGACATTGTAATATAGATCCCCAAGTAATGGATCAAGAAACATGTAGTCAAACTACGTACCGTGTACACGCCCATGTTAGTCTCGATCCTAGAATTACCACAGTACAGGGTTACTAGCAAAGACAGATTCCAGTGAACCAGAGGTTAACAAATACTGGGCACTGGGTAGGACACCTTTGAGAAAACCAGAGTGGACTATAACAATAAGGTCTTTTCTGGAACCCACAGAGACAGCGAAAGAAAGATATGCCTAGAAATATTGGAGACGAGATTTGAGGTGAGATCAACAATACACAGAAGAGCTGCAGGAGATAGCTAAGAGACGGGAAGACTTGGCGTGAGTTGGTTGAGGCCTCGCCCCAATCCGGGTTAAAAAGGCAGAGAGAGAGAGTGGTTACTAGCTAGCGCTGACGTGTTGCTCGACTATAGCTATCGTCGTACATTCTCAAATGCGTGTACTAGAACATGTCCTTGATTCACTGACACAAAATTTGCAAGCTGATGTCTCATCTAGTCTCAGTTATTGTGGACTCTATCGTCGTGGCATTCTAACTGCGTGTACTAGAACATGTCCTTGATTCACTGACACAAGATTTGCAAGCTGATGTCTCATCTAGTCTCAGTTATTAAACAAAAGGTGAAAATATTAATTTATTCACTTCTTTTTCATACTAATACTTTAGGTTATTCCTTTCTTTGGGTTTGACTTCAATAACTAATATTTGCTACTTTACATTCCACTTTTCTCCTTTCACTTTTTTCATTTTGTTAATATTTCGTTACTTACGCGTTCATTCCCCACTCTACCTCTTTCCAACTTTTACTACGGTTGCTAATATTTTGTTATTATATTTATCAATTCGTCCACCCTCCATCGTCTGTCACATTTTCTCTTTTACTAATGATAGATTACTTGTCCTGTCAATTTCCTATTCCGCAAAGTTAATTCTTATTTCATGTTTGTTGGCATACAGCACAGATATAACAACACAAAAAGCTCCTGATGTTGAAATACATGCCATGATTAAGAAAACCCTACAACAGAGATGAAGTGTCTACGAAAAATGCTGAAGTAACAGAGAGACCGGTTTAAAATAGAAGACATCAGCAACAAATTGGCAACATTAGTACTGGAGCTTCATCAAGAATCAACAACTTAAATGGTTCGCTACATAAGCAGATTACCAAGAGATGTGGTTTTACAGAAGAATGTTGAGAATTCCATGGACAGCAAGAAAACAAACGTGGAGGTTTGAATCAGGCCTGCACACAAAGAAACCTATCAAAGAACAAGATCCGACATAGGTTCTTCGGGCATATAATGCGAAGAGAAGGTTTGAACATTTATGACTAAGGTAAATTCAGGAAGGAGATCGTGGAAGACAGAGGAGAAGATGTTGATGGCGACATCAGGTTCGACAAAATATCGACGTCAGAACTGATTCATGACCAAGCAAAGAGAGTTGTGGAGACATGATCGCCTCGCCGGCAGGCTGGCACTTGATTGAGTATACCACAGATAAATTTGATCCGATAATAAGCAGATTCAACAGACAGTATCCCACAGATAGTAATGTTGATCCGATACAATGGATACAAGCAAAGGCGTCCACGCAAAAGGTGGACCTCAGGATAACAAGGCTACGAAAGACACTGTTTATGACATACAGAAAACCCGTGCTGAAACCTCATTTACCTAAAGCTGAGAGCAAATCGGGGTTGGGAGAAGAGAAAGAAGGAAAGTGGATGAGAAGGTCTCCAGGTGTCTCCTTTTTCGACCTGGCGCTGAAGGCAAACAGGATTAGAGAATAGAGAAACGCTACATAACACACAAACATATTCCTCCTTCCTTCATTTTTCTCCGGTGATTAATAATGCGTAATTTTACTTATAAATCTTCTAACTTTTCAACCTGCTTATTAAGCATGTTTTGCGTTCCCTCTTCTGTTGTAATTTGTTTCATTTCTTTTTGCAATAAAGTGCCTGTAAGATTACATCGACAGCCGCGATATCGTAGTGGTTAGTGCTCTCGTTATTTAGGTGTGTGGATTAGGTTCGAGTCCCCAGTATGAAAGTGATGTTTATTTTCCCGACTGTATTTCGATCCAGCCTCAATTGAATACTAGAAAAGCACTGTAAAGTAAAGACAGCCTACATGATGTTTGTTTGTTTGTTGAAGTAGGAGTAGGGAGGTTGGCTGAAGTCGGATACCCTCATGACGTTCCCTAAAAAAATAGAATCCTGCATTGCAGGACGTTGGAGGACAGCTAAAGGCAGACGGAGAGCAAACACAGTAAACGCTGGCTGAATCCGGACACATCGGGTTATAAGTCGGGGTTAATAGATCAGTGACTATTCCTAAGCCTGGGACGACCAGAAATGATCGTATCAACAAATACAGGCATATACAGTATTACATAAGTTCGGATGATTAACTCCTTCGCTCTTCTAAGCCGACTATTGGCTTGCATTATTTTAAAGTTGACAAAAGCAAATTTAGCCTGTATTGTAAAAGATGAAATTCCTTTCGTTCTTTAAATATTGTCTATACATTTAATGTTGTATCTTATATTAACTTCACTGTCTTTTGTAGCTCACACAGAGGTCAGTGTAATTTTCTGCCGAGTGTTGTTTCGTTAAGCCTGTGAGTTTGCCTCAGTATATCATATTTGGAAATACTGAGTAAAAGGGTTGAATAAGACATTTTCATTTTTAATCTTTTTCCCCCTAACTATGAATACCTGTATTTGTGTTATATCGCCAAAGATGTTAATATGTTAATGAGAGAGTGGACAGGCTTGCATTCAGCATCGATTGTTGGGAAGTTGAAGATGGAATGAGGATGTTCTCGGTCTCTTCGACTGTTTGTTGGATGAGAACACTAAAATCGATGCTGAATCGATCAAGCGATTAAGCAGTTTGGAGTTACCGTTGTACAAGTCGAACTGGATGCCTGAGAGGCAGAGTGAGAGGTGTGTTTAATCAGCGAGCCACGGAACCATCAGTATGCAGACTCTTCGATATCTGTTGGGGGAGACTGAGCACCTATGGGTCTGCCCGGAATTCAATGACGTCAGTTTGGTAACCAATGTGGCAGGCAAAGTTTTGTCCAAGGACAAGCTATTGAATTATGGATGAAAGTGAGAAATCTTCAAATAAAGAGTTTATTAGTTTTGTTTTTGAAACATTCCTTATTGAAATTATCAATTTACATAATTTACACGTCATTTTGTATTTGAAATTTTATTAGAATTTTGGTCTCATTTTATTTATATTTTTGTACAAACTTATCAAGTGTTCCTGCTGTTTACTAGCAGCAGTTTATTATTGTTGTATGTATATGTACATTCATACATATTTAAATACATAAATCTTTAATAACAAACGTCTTTTTGTTTTTATTATGTTGTTTTATTTGTACTTAAATTTGTCTGTACTATGAGATTACTGAGCTTTGAATCACACAATTGTTTGGAAAATTTGGACTATTTCAACGTTAGGTCTTTTGGACAGCAGAACCCGCCTGTGTGTTCCAGAAATGCAAGGAAGCAAAGAATAGTATCACTGCGATCTATAAAGCATGTCGTAAGAGGCGACTGAGGTACTGGCCTGGGAAGCTACCTAGTAAATAAAAAACGTTGCGAAATCGTTGTGCTAGCACGCCCAAGTGGTTATCGGGGTGCAAATTGGGGTGTAAAATAGAACCACTGTTACCTGCCATGCATGTCGAAAAAGGCGTCTATGGAGGTTGGGCGTGGCTAGCTACCCACACCGTAAAAACACTAGATGGTTACAGAACGGAGAGTGAACCGAGTAAACGCTGGCTGAAACCGTACACATCGCCGAAGGATAAGCACCAGAGCTCCAAATGATGCTGAAGATGTGACGTAAACACACCAATGCCAAGGTTGCATGAATCAGATTTCCACATGAATAGAATTTATGGGAAGTCTGGTACATCGGTCTGGACGTGATCGAGAGAGGGGGGAGTGTTAAACCACACGCATCTGGCAAAACGTACACCTTTTTGCCCGATCCATAAAAACCCCAAAAGGTGTTTGGGAAAAAAGGCCTGCAAAAACGAGAATGTTCAAAAAAACAAAAATTTTAAACATCAAACGATGGAATTTTAAACTTTTTTTAACGTAAGGATTTATAGATTTGAAAAGGATAACTCTCCCAATGCGGTTCCAAGGGATAAAAAAGGGAGGAGGACGTGTGCGGGGGGCCATCCTTTCCCCAAAATTGAAAAACTACGAAACTTGCGAAGGAGGGTCGACCAAAGGAGTCTGAAACAACGCTGAAGGCGGGAAATATCGGTCTCATTTCCCCGAAAATTGAAAAGTTCCCAATGAGCTGTATGGAGAAATTCCCAGGCTGCCCCTGTAACTAACCTAGAGAATTATTATAATAAAATTTATAAGAACGATTCGTGACTAAAACTGAACAAGCAGAACCCTCGGGGTATCTTTTAAAAATTAAACGCCTGTAGTCCGGGCGCAAAAAAAATTTCCATTGCGAAAAAACCATGTCATAAGGGGCGACTGATGGGGGCCCCGGGGCACACTAGTAAAAAAAATCGTCTATAATTGGATATGCTGGTATTCTTGTGGCGCTAACCCCTCCCCGTAGGTTAATAAGTGGTCAATATAAACGTTAAGGAAACGATACGGAATACAAAGCGCGTCGGAAAAAAAAATGTTTTTTCTTGGCTTTGGCGGGTCCGATGGTTGCGGCTAAAGTTTTTTATGATTTTGCCGGGGTATGGGTTTAACAATCCCTCTCGGCAGGGGCCGTTTTCTGCAGAGAAGAAGACCGAGCTATATTGGAAAAAATACAACTTTTCGTTTTCCCCTTTAAAAATAATTTCTTTGTCAAAAACAGAACTCACGGTTTCAGTTAAACCCGGTGGTTCCGGACCCCAAATTTTGGAGTGTAAAAAATAGAACCATTTTACCTACCCGTTCGTAAGTGGTATGGGAAAGGTTCAAATCGGAACTTCCCCGGGGGGGTTTAACCCCGAAACAAATGCTTCAGCGGTCACCAGACCGTAAGGCGCATAACTGGTGGGCCCCCAAAAGAATGGGTTAACGGTTCTACGGTGCCTCTTCTCAGAGATTTGCCACCAGTGAATTCAGACCTACCCCCCCAAAATTAAAACTGCTGGAAGAGGGCGCACAAACGGGAAACAAAAACATAAAAATTTATCCTAAAAATTAATTCGGGGGGGGAAAAAAAAGGTGGCCCCCCACCCGCGTCCAAACAAACTTTGCGTGGCTGATATCTGAACGCGCCCTTTTGAAAAATAAAAACAATCTGTAGGCGAGAAAAAAAGAAGATTAGAAAAGGGACCGAAAGTGAGACATAAAGGGCTCAGAAGATTCAAACAATGAAATAATAATGATTTAAATCCTTTCTTTAAAAAAAAAAAACTCTAATATATCCCAACATGGTTAATTATCATACATTTTTCCCCTTAACGGCGACGCCAAATTTTGTCCCCGTGAGTTTTAATACGGTATTCACCCCGAACGAAACCACCGCCCTCGGGGGAAAAATGAATTCTAAAAAGGGTTTTCTGTTATCTGTCCAGGGGAAAAAAACATCCCTTACCCCGGGAAACCCCTTTTCCCTGCCCCTTAAAAATTTCCCCGGTATTCTAACCTTTCAGTAAATCCCTTTTTCAAAAAAAAATCCAATTGTTCCTCAATCCTTAAAAAGCCTCCATATTCTCCTGACCTTTTACCCAGTAATAATCTCGTTACCGAGTCCACAGATGTTCTTCGGCCAATTTCTCCGATCAAGAAAAAGTTAAGTTCCCCATCGCGCGCGACTCTGCGTCCCCATACCTTTTTAAAAAATTTGGGGTTCCCCTTTACCCCCAAATTCAATAGGTCACCAAGATAAAAAATATTAGAGGGGGCCCAAAGGGGGCCCTTTAAAAGTTGGTTGGTCAATGCCCCTCCCGTCTTGGGGCCCCCATTGAAAATGTCAAGCTTGGATTTAGGGTTTCTCTGTCCTTATGTTTTTTTCATCCCCATTGATGCCTCTCCCATGGAAGGTGTTGCAATAGACCTCCAACATTCCTTTTCTTTCCAGTTTTCCTCTCCAGGCTGTATATTTCTCGTTATTTTCCTATTTTGTCTCTGTCTTCTCCCTTCTTGTTCAAAACATCTGGATTTTTCGGGAAACCATGATCTCGGGATAGTTAATCAGTTCTGTCTTATCGGGACGAGGAACAAAACGACTTGTTCATTGAGCAAGTAAAGTTGGATTCAAAATAAAAAACTGCTGGGTGCTCCAAAAATTCATGAAAAAATTAAATTTAAAATTTTTTTACTAAAATTTAACCCCATCAGGGGCCCCCCCGGGTTTACGATTCGTGCCCGTAGCTTTCACTTTTGTAAGAAGCAGAACACATGTTATTCCCAAAACAATTGATGTCCATATAATCAATATCAAATCTAAAACTTCCCCCCAAATGGTTTTAATTGTTTTCATTTTTTAGTCATTGCTTTTTCTTGTTTAGTCATTGCTTTTCATTGTTTTTTGTTTTTTTCATTTTTGTATTCTTTTTATTGTTTATTCATTGCTTTTTCATTGTTTTTTGTTTGCTTTTTTATTTTTTTAGTCATTGTTTTGTCCTTCTTTTTTATTGTTTATCATTGTTTTTTTTATTGTTTATCATTGTTTTTATTGTTTATCATTGCTTTTTTATTGTTTTTCATTGTTTTTTTATTGTTTAGTATTCTTTTCATTGTTTAGTCATTGTTTATCATTGTTTTTTTTTTTATCATTCTTTTTCATTGTTTAGTATTGCTTTTTCATTGTTTATCATTCTTTTTTATTTTTTAGTATTCTTTTTTATTGTTTAATCATTGCTTTTTTATTGTTTAGTCATTCTTTTCATTGTTTATCATTGCTTTTTCATTGTTTAGTCATTACTTTTCATTTTTTATCATTCTTTTTTTGTTTAGTCTTGTTTTTTGTCATTGCTTTTTCATTGTTTAGTCATTGTTTTTCATTGTTTAGTCATTGTTTAGTCATTGTTTAGTCATTGCTTTTTCATTGTTTAGTCATTGCTTTTTCATTGTTTAGTCATTGTTTAGTCATTGCTTTTTCATTGTTTAGTCATTGTTTTTCATTGTTTAGTCATTGTTTAGTCATTGCTTTTTCATTGTTTAGTCATTGCTTTTTCATTGTTTAGTCATTGTTTTTCATTGTTTAGTCATTGTTTAGTCATTGTTTTTTCATTGTTTAGTCATTTTTTTTCATTGTTTTAGTCATTGTTCAGTCATTGTTTAGTCATTGTTTAGTCATTGTTTAGTCATTGTTTTTATTATTGTTTAGTCATTGTTTAGATCATTTTTTTAGTCATTGTTTAGTCATTGTCTTTTCATTGTTTTGTCATTGCTTTTTCATTGTTTAGTCATTGTTTAGTCATTGTTTAGTCATTGCTTTTTCATTGTTTAGTCATTGTTTTTCATTGTTTAGTCATTGTTTAGTCTTTTGCTTTTTCATTGTTTAGTCATTGTTTTTTCATTGTTTAGTCATTGCTTTTTCATTGTTTAGTCATTGTTTTTCATTGTTTAGTCATTGCTTTTTCATTGTTTAGTCATTGTTTTTCATTGTTTAGTCATTGTTTTTTCATTGTTTAGTCATTGCTTTTTCATTGTTTAGTCATTGTTTAGTCATTGTTTAGTCATTGTTTTTTCATTGTTTAGTCATTGCTTTTTCATTGTTTAGTCATTGTTTTTCATTGTTTAGTCATTGTTTTTTCATTGTTTAGTCATTGTTCAGTCATTGTTTAGTCATTGCTTTTTCATTGTTTAGTCATTGCTTTTTCATTGTTTAGTCATTGTTTTTCATTGTTTAGTCATTGTTTAGTCATTGTTTAGTCATTGCTTTTTCATTGTTTAGTCATTGTTTTTCATTGTTTAGTCATTGTTTTTTCATTGTTTAGTCATTGCTTTTTCATTGTTTAGTCCTTGCTTTTTCATTGTTTAGTCATTGCTTTTTCATTGTTTAGTCATTGTTTAGTCATTGTTTAGTCATTGTTTAGTCATTGTTTCCGAAATATTTTATTTGATTGAAATTATTTATTCTAATAATTTTTTTTTCAATATATGTTTATTTGTTTTTCTTCTTCTTCTTCTTCTAACGCTCCATATCAACCACTTATCAACAACTCTGTGTGATTTGTATATGATCTGACCTAAGAGCGATTGTACGTTGTGCCAGGTATAGAGGCCAGCACATCCGATTTCTACGACGCTTTTTATTTATTAGGGTAGAATCCTTAGGGTCTGCATCAGTCGCCTCTTACGACATGCATGATAGGTTGCACTGTTTATTCTTTACTTCCCTTGCGGGCCCCGGCACCACACGGGCGTTTTTTTTGTGGTTAATATCAGACCCAATAAAACAATCAAATTCTACATACGAAGTTCATTTTTATTTTAGATTCATTTTTCTATTGCTAATGCAAGCTTCTTTTCTATAATCCTGTTTTTCCTCACAGCGCTAGGATATGAAGAGATTTATAGAACGAGTTTTTTATGCTCTTCATTAATAGTGTCATTCACTGCCTCTGTTATTTGGGGTGCATTTTGTGTGACAACATTTTTCTTTTTAGATCCACTGTTTTGTAGTAGTATTGTTCTTTTGATGCGAACTGTCTGTTGGTAATCTACTTATATGTCCGAACCATTCATTATCATCATCAAGTGCGTATCCATTAGGACGTTGCTCTCTTTGCAGCGCATCTGAAATTCACTCTGTCTCTAGTTCACCCACTTCGTCGATAGTCATGTTCATGGTTTCTTTAATATCTTGTAGCCATCTTCTTCTTGGTCGCCGCTGCGTCTGGACCTACCCTTTTATTATTTCTTTCCAGGTCATCGTGACACTTGATGTGACCAAAGTATGTAATTTTTATGTATAGTATGTTGTTTATCAGCAAATTCTCTTTAATATTTAGTTCTTTCAGGACATCAGTGTTCTTTCGTTTTTCTGTCCATGGTATTTATAGGATTTTTCTTTGCATTTAGTTTCAAAGGACTGGATTTTCGCTCTTTTTTTGTGTGTAATGGTCCATGATTTACAACCATAAGTAGCCACTGGGAAAATGCATGTTCTCAATACTCGAACCATTAGTGCTACAAAATATTTTCACCATCCTCTAAATTACATCGGAGACCCTCGCCGGTGTTACGGAGCTCGTGCACTGCCACTGAGATCTTCCTGCGTTAAGAAAGAGATCAGGGCACATATAGTAACTCACCGAAGTGCAATGATGATGGTCCAATCCCATATAATCACCAAATTAATCATGATCGCTAAAAGAGGTTGCACATGCAACTTTTCTTCCAACATTATCCATCAGTGCCAAAGCCTTGACGCTGACATCAATCGACAGAAGAAAAAATTAATCACGATTGAGATGAAGTGTCTCACGTAGAATGCTGTCAGTATCAAGAAGATGTCGGTTTTGAAATGAAGACATCAGGAAAAAAGTGGGTACAACATCAGTACTGAAATTCATCAAGAAACAACAAATTAAATGGTTCTGCCAGATAAGCAGATTACCAACATATATTGCCATTAAGAGCAATTCTACTCGATACAATGGATACAAAGAGCAATCTACTACGATACAATGCTACTACGATACAATGCTGCACTCGATACAATGCTGCGACACAATGCTACGATACAATGGGGGTACAAAGCAAAGGCCGTCCACGTAAAGGTGAGACCTCAGAAATAACAGAGGCTGTGGAAAACATTATTTATTAAGCGCAAACAATGCCCGTTCATAAGTCTCTTCTTATCCTGACGCTGTGAGGAAAAACAGGATTGAAAAGAAAAAGATGTGGTGTAAAGGGAGCTTTTTATTTACAGGTAGCTTCCTAGTCCCTACCTCTGTCGCCTCTTACGACGGGGCCCTTTTATGTCGCGTATTACTATTCTTTACCCCCACCCCCTCCTTTTCAGCCCCGACAACACACGGGAAATTAGTTTTCTTGCATTCAGCAACTTCAACGCTTTTTTGACATTCCAACTATGAACTAAAGTAGAGTCTCTTTGGTTATATTATGACCTGATCATCATCATCAGGTGCCGTCTCCACATCGAAGGTTGGCTGCAATGAATCTCAGCATCCTCTGTCTTTCCGCTTGGTGTTGCACACTGCCAGACTGTACACTGTCCATTTCTTAAAGTTTCCCCCACTTATTCTCAGTCTTCCTCTTGCTCCCCCTCAACTTTCCCTCTAGTAAATGTTTTATCATGGTGTCATGTCTTTTATGTGCCCAAAATACTTTACTTGTCTGATTTTATTTCTCTTAATAATTGTTTCTGCATGCCTAGTTTTCCTAAAACTTGTTTATTTGTCTGTTTTTCTGTCCCTGAAACTCTGCTTATTCTTCTATATATCCACATCTCAAATGCATAATTCTGTCTTCTAACTGCTTGTTCATTGTCCATGTTTCCCAGCCATACATTAATATAGGATATATATAGCATTTGATCATTCTCATTTTAGCCTGTTTTGATTTGTTTGGATGTCAGTAATTCCAAACCTCATAGTTAAGACATCAACCGGACATTAGAACCCAAACCGACACATTTACCTTTCTGACCCTTCTTACATCTCCGTTTCAAACATTCTAGCAACGAACACCAAAAACTCAATTCATCCCAAAATGGGACCCTGTAACAAAGCCTTTTTATACCACGATTCTGTTTCTATTGAGAAAGGTTGACTGCAGTCGCAGGTATTAAAGGCATGATCTGTTTTGAGTAACCTGGGGGCGCCTGACAGAACGCGGTAGAGCACGAAAAGTTAAAATAAAATTTGTGGAAGACTGTTTGTTTGTGGAACAAATGTAGCTTCAAGGCAGATAATTTGATTTCGCTTTTTAAAAATTGTGTCTGTTTCTTTCTTGAAGTTTTCTTTCTTGTATTTACCCGTTTTGAGATTGTTTCTAATTTTTCTGCAGACGAAGTCTGTTTCACAGATTTATGACTATGCTATATTTATGTATAAATATATTTATTTTAGATTTAGAACACATTATAACAACTGGTAAATTGAAGGGAGAAGAAACAGAGAGGAAAATTTTGGATGACCTGACGTCATGTTACAGAAGGCGTCAACATCTGAGATGATAGAAACATCAGGAGACAGAAATTTGTAGAGATTCATGATCGCCTACGCTAGCCGGCACGGCACCTGATGATGATAATGATGATATTTTAAAGTTCTTTTTTACATTGTGATAACATTTTCATCAATAAAATATTTAATTGACTCTTGAATTGTGTTATTTCCTTTTTGTGTCGTCCCCTATTCGGGCTGTTTCCCTAGTGTCATGATTTTCTGTTTTTGTCTTATGCTGCTCTAGTGTCTTAATAATAATAATTCCTCTCATGCCGTTGTACGTTACATAGGACCTGCAAGTAATTTCTCCATACCGCTATATCCTGGGCAACTCGCTCAATCTCCTCCATGGAACTGAGACCGATATTTCTGCCTCTCTCAGCAAAGTTCGTTTCAGGGTCTCCTTGAGTCGACCTCTCTTTCTTGAACCCTTTCCATCCCACTTCAATGCCTGCTTTGATATTCGTTGATCATTTCTCCTCAAGGTGTGTTCAACATATCTCCCTCTTCTCTTTCTTATAACAGTTGTCACTAGTGGTTGACCAGACATGTCTCTGTTTTATCACTTCTCCTGAATTCGTTCCATTTTATATTCATTATTTTTGCAGACATCTATTTTCAAATGCATTCAACTTGCTTTTCATCTTTAGTCATTTTCTCCTGGCATATTTGGGGTTGATACAACATTTGAATTGAAAATTCGTAATTTAGTTTTTAATACTATATAACTTGTAGTTTTATATTTTATTTAGACTTTTAAAAGCTCCAGTGTCTTGGGTGATGGTTATTTTTTTAAATTTGTGACAGCCTTCTGCTGTTCTATCTAACCATTTTTTCGTGGTCTACTCTCCCTTCTTTCCTGATGTCCTGTTGTAGAGACTCTTTATCAGTGGAGTTTGGTTGCATTCTTACTAAGTGACTGAACCATTTCTCATTCGTTGTTTTCTCACTATAGGAAAAATGTGTTTCTCGTAATTCAACAGGTTCTATCCTAGCTGTCTTGTGCTGATGTTGGTGACTTTTTTGCTAGTAATTTTCTAACATCAGATTTCACATGTAGTTTTTTTTGCGACTGTGCTTTGCTCATTGTTCATTTTTGGGCCAAAGTAACAAAAGGCAGGCAAAATACTATTGATCATGTTTGAGCAAGGGCAGCTCGTCATCAAGGGTCACTGGGCTCCCCACCAATAGTGAAGGATGTAATTTCCCCAAATAGCCCAAATAATATAAATACCCCAAAAAACTATGTTTTTTCCCGAAAATTTGTGTTCTGGCCCAAGAAAATTACCACGAGCCGCCACTGTTTGGCCCCTACAACAAAGTGGCATGAAATGATATTGTTCATGTTTGTCACTAGTAACCAAGCACTCATGGAAAATCTATGATCATCCGTTGTTCAATTGCAATAAATCTTAGTGTTTTCCAACAGCCACTACCATCTGGCATTATTAAATTCCTCTCATCTGGTATACTTACCTATGTTCAAGTAATTTCCCATACCGATCTTCTGGGCAACTCACGTTTACTGTATTGAATTAAGTCAGATATTTCTCACCTCTTAGTAAAAGTTCCTTTCAGGTTTTTTTTTTCCCCCCCAGTTAGCCTACCTTATCCTGGTTGGAGGATTTGCGTGTTGGTGATCCTTCAGGCTATGTCGGCGGGAGTCTAACTCCTGGCGGTCTAACCAAGCCGAACAGACTGAAGGTGAAAGGCCAGACCAAAGGCGGGGAGCAGGATGGGGCCTCAAAAGGTGACGCGCAGAACCCACCGGCAGTGAAAAATGCTCTGGCTGCAAACCCATCCCCAACCGGGTTAAATGCAGCCCTCCTCTCTTTTGAGGAGGGCATCTTTTTTTTGTCTTATCTCCTACTTCTTTTAAATTTTCTATCCCTCAGGTTTGACCACAGTCTTCTCTAGCAGTAAAGGTGCTGAAGTCGGCAACCAGCCAAGAGGCGCACTATAGCAATCGGGTTTGCCCCCATAAACGCATATAAAATATGTCTATGTATTAAAAGATATGGTGCTCCCCCTGTGACGAACACTCAGGCAGGTGCAGTGCGGGCCCTTTTACCTCAGGGCAGCCACAACTACTGGATGTCCTTCTCTTTTGCCCTGTGGGCCAGGAGGCATGGGAATAAAGCAACTGGCCAATTTCTTAAAATAATGCACTGGAATGCTGAGGTGTGAACAGCAAAAGATGGCTACAGCAAAAAGTAGAACAAAAACATCCTAAAATGAAGAAAAAAAGTACATGTATGCTGTTTGAAAGAGACCCACCTGAATGAAGATTGCCTTCAAGTCAGAAACTCCAGTGCTACTGATCAGACCGAAAAATAGAAAATGGATCTGACACTTGAGAAACAACATCACCATGTCGGTTGAGAGTACATGGAGGTGCAGAATATCAGATGCTGCATCTTAGGACAGCAAGTCAATTTTCCCAATCCTCCTACTGTCCAAGTGACCCAGGCACGGGTCAATTCACAAAGGAAAGACTCATGTGTGCGGGGACTTCAATAGTCACTCCAGAGCTGAAATTATACCAATGGACAGTAGGGCGGGGGCCCGAAAGCTGGCAGGATGACAACAAACTAACCCTTGTCAATCAGCCCAAGTCAGCCAACCCTTCTCTCCAGATCTTGGCCCCACCTCACACCAGACTTGGCATTCCCTCCTCAGACCTGGAATGGAATATACCCCGTGTTGTTGGGAAACAGCTAGGAGGCAGCGACCATCGGCCCGTATTTCTACTGTTGAAAATCACCCATCAGGAAAAGCAGCACTCTATCTAGGTGGAATTACAAGAAGGCAGATTGGAAAAATGTAAGCATCGCCAGTATGCGACCAGGTCTATCTGCGGCAAGGACATCAACAAGGTGTTGATGAGTTCACCGATGCATAAAACGGAGGCTGCCTGCGAAAAAAGATTCCTAGGGGGGCTCAAGCACCCCCTTTTGGAGCAGTGGTGGAACTCTGCAATAATGTAAAATTTTCCCAAAAAGCAGGCAGGACCACTCCATGCCAGAACACCACAGCAAATATCAGCATGCCAAGGCTATATTTCAAGGCCGAACTGCAGGCCAGGCGGAGGGCTGGAAGGAAAAACAAGTCTAAATTTTGAAGAGATCCAGGAAGCTGTGGAAGCTGGTAAAACAACAATGATGAAGGTACAGGGAGAATCCAAAGATTGCATTAAACAAAGATGGAAACATCCTCACAGGAAAACAGGCAGCTGATCATTTGCAGACTCTTTGCTAAAGACAGCAATATTAAAATTTAAACACGAAACAGCAGAAATTCGTGAGAAAAAGCAAAATGTAAAAAAGACGAACCATACCTGAAGTGATGGCCCCAATCCATTTAAAGAACTGGAACTAGCAATATCCAAATTAAAATTGAAAAATCACCAGGAGCTGATGGGTGTCAATGAGATGATTAAGAACTTAGGAACTGCAGCAAAAACAAAGTTACTGCAGATTTACAATAATTGTTGGATCTTGGGTCAATTCCACAGACCTGGAGAAAGCAATCATGATACCGCTCTCGAAACGTGGAAAGATGGGTTTTTCTGCCTCCAGCTACCGACCGATCAGTCACAAATTGTCTCTCAAAACAATGGAACGTATAAAACAATCTCCGACTGCAGTGGTATCTTGAAAGCGAAAACATTATTGTGTCACAGCAGGCGGGTTTCAGGCAGTGCTACTCTCTGAAAACCAAAACGTACCTTTCTCAGGAGATTGGGACGCGTTCCAAGATAAAACTGGTACTAGCGCATGGATGAAATAAAAGCGCGACAAGGTTTGGAAAGAAGGACTGCTGAAGAAACTGAGGAAATAGTAGAATAGGGGAGGATGTACAGATGGATAAAGCATCTACATAACAGAAAAGCCCGAGTGCATCTAGATGGACTCAAGAGTAAAAAATTCTCTGCGTCATGGCGTCCCTCAAGGAGAGTATTGTCCCCACACTCTTCTTGATTTTCATCAACGACCTGGTTGCTGAGTTACAACAGGGAGTAAAAGTTGCAATGTACCCTGATGATCTGGGAATATGGTGCACAAATGGTATGCAACAGTGGCCCCAAAATTTATACAAAGGCTGTAGATACCTTAACCTCATGGGCAAACAGATGGTGTGTCAGCATCAACACAGATAAGTGCAGCACTACTCTTTACTCTCTCTCCCAAACAAAAAGCTGGCACCATTAAAATAAATGGAGAACTGCTAAGAGAAGACAAACAACCCACCTATCTCGGAGTTACATTCGATGATAGACTGACGTGGAAGCAACACATCAACAAAGCAGCAGCAAAAGGGCCCGGAGGAAGTTAGCCATCCTGAAAGTTTAAATTTGGGAAACCCCTGGGCCAGTCAAAATACTTAAAATATTTATCAGCAGGCACCGACCACACCTGGAATATGGGTCAGCTACATGGTGTCCCGCATCAAATACCACATTAGGAGAACTGGATAAGGTGCAAAACCAGGCTCTTCGTGTCATCACAGGAGCAATGAAAACAACACCAATAGTGGAGATGGAAAGAGTGGGGGGATACAAGCACTGAGAGAACGCAGAGACACAAAAGTGATGACGCAGGCAGAAAAGTTTCTGAGTATCCAAGCCACCCAATGGAAAACAGATTAAAAACTAGCATTGGGAGGTTGAAAAAAGCAACTTTATTCACCAGGCCAAAAGGGCCCCAATAACAAACTTCAGACCTACCAAAGTTGCATTCCCAAAATCTGTGCCAGAACAAACCCTTGAGAGAGGAGACTGAACCAGAAGTATGTATCCAGACAGAAGTGAAAGGAATATTCGACAGGATGAGCAGATCAACATTCAACGCAAGACAGTCACTCTCCCGTTTTTGATGAAGAATACCCACATGACCTCTGGGTCCGGGTATACACGGATGGGTCAGCAGAAAATGCAGTGAAGAATGGAGGGCAGGGGGTACATAGAATACCCCCCAACCTAGAGATGCGATTAAAAAATGCCAACGGAAATTCTGTCACAACTTGTGCAGAAATTCAGGCAATCAAGGTTGCAACTGAAAAACTGTTGAATACCAGACCCGATCCTCAACCTGTTGTATTTTTGACTGATTCAAAATCAGCACTCCAAGCACTTCAGTCCAGAAAATTGCCAGGTCTACAGACCCTACTGTCTAAATTGTCCAAGCATCGCAGGGTTGTCTTGCAGTGGATACCCTCTCACTGTGGAATACCAGGAAATGAAACAACAGACCGATTGGCCAAGGAAGGTGCTGCAGGAAGCAGATGTGCCAGTTACCTACCACCAAAAAAGGATGATTAAATCAATAGAAAGCCACAAATACCAACACAAGACGTTTCTATAAATGAGCAGGTTTGGGAAAAAGTTGTGATTCTGCGCTAAAAACAGGACACAATCGGCTCCCAGCCCATGTATACAAAATTCAAGATTGGAATTCAGCCATGTACTGTGGACAGGCCATCAGACTGCAGAGCACATCTTCAGACTGCCCCAAATATGATCACTGAGCAAACTCACTGGCCTATAGAACAACACTCGACATAAAACTACACGGACCTCTGTGGAGCTACAAAAGACATTTAAGTTCATACAGAGACAACATTGAATTATAGACATATTTCAACCGAAGAAAGGAAGAAAGGGAAAGGGAAAGGGTTTTTTTTATGGCGTCCTCTTTTCTTGAACCCTTTTTTTCACACTTCAATGCCTGCTTTGTGATTCTTAACATTTCTTCAAAATTACTCCCAACATATCTCCATCTTCTCTTTCTTATAACAGTTGTTACTAGTGGTTACAGACATTTCTATGATTTCATCCCTTCTCCCGAATTCGTCCCCCTTTTATGCTTATTATTTTTTCGCAATTTGTTTTCTTGCATTCAACTACTTCGTATTTATTAAGTTATTTTCTAACTCTTGCTGGCAGATGTTGCGACTGACACAACATTGGAATTGAAATCTCAAAATTTATTTAGCTCCGTATTTAATGTATCTTTTACCCAGTGGTTACCGGGGCCCAAATTTGGGTGTAAAGAATAAAAAACTGTTACCTGTCAAGCATGTCGTAGAGGGGTCTAAGGAGGTTTGGCTGAAATCGGATACATGTCAAACGTGTGAATATGACGTTTGGGGCCAAACAATGTTTCAACTATACCGTTCTTGGAAAGATCAAACATATCAAAGTGATTAAAATAGGTCAAAAAGAACGGGACAAAGAAAAAGAAAAAGCTGAGTTGTTTAAAATTCTAGAAAAATTTTTTTTTTTAAAAGTAATTCCATTTAATCAAATTTAAAAATAGGTGAGTAAACGGTTCTTTTTTTTATCACTTTTGTTTCCCAAAATGATTTTTCCTAGGATATTGAAAAAATCGTGGCATACCCTTTCAGAACAGCATCAACAACATAACGGTCGTCTTTTTCTAGACACCATTATCTTTGTTTTTTTTCAAAGGGGAGGTCTATTTTACCCCCGTAAAATTCCCACGAAGGTTTTCAAAAGGTCCAGTTGTGATAGCTCAATATCTTTTTACAGCCCCCACATTTTAAACCCGAGAAAAATTATGGCAAAAAAAACGGATTTCAAATAAAAAAAACAATGTATAAAAAAGTTGCTTTCCAAAAATGAACGGTCTTCAACTTTTAAAAAATTTTAAAAAATTTAATTTGTATTTTTTGGGGCTTTGCTGTCAAAATCTAAAGTCCCACCCCCATATTAACCTATTCCAGGTCGGGGACTTTTTCCTGTCCTCAGATGTTAACTCAGGTGTTTTTGAACTCCCAACTATCTTTTCCGGGGGGATAGCAAACGCTATATCTACTTAGTTATATGCTTTTTTCTCTCTCAGTCAGTCATTTGATAATGTTTGTTTCTTCCAAACTGTGGGTAATATGAAATATCTAATCCTTTTTTACAAACTTTTTTCTTTTATTCGACAAGTTTCAATGTAATTTTAAAGATAAAAAAGTTTTTTAAAGTTATGATACACCTTTTTTTTTTTTAGTGAACTTGCCTGGCAGTATTTTTATATTTTGGCGTTATCCTTTTCAGTTCTTTTCGTAGTTTAAAGGGGCCCAATTTTTATCTCCATCTTCTAAATTCGATCTCCGGAGACCCATAACAAAATATCCGATCAAAAAAAGCAGGAACGACCAACCTATGGACTGAAACCTTTCCTCCCCCTTTTCCTCTCCGTTTCCCCCCCTTTTGCCCTCCTTTGCCTCCCCCTTTTTGCCTTTCCGTAAAAGTGGACTCTCAGAAATATCCATCAGTCATTTCTTTAACAGGGATTTTCTTGGTCAATCGGGTTGAAAATTTAAAAAGACTGAAAAAAAAAACAAAGTTCTCTTCTGGTGCCCCCTCGACCCCCACGTTTTTTTGGTCATATCGACATTGCTGATCTGTCCTGGTTAAATATTTTAAATCACTACCATTTTAATCAATTTTAATGGTTCATTCATCAGCCGGGCTCATATCTCAAATTGGGGGTAATGTTGCCCTCTCTGATCAAACCCCTGTCTTTGACACTTTCGCCATTGTGGCGAAAATACCACCTCTGGAATTAATTTAGGTTAAATTTGCCCAGAAAGGGGAAATTATATTTCCGTCGTTAACCCTTTAAAACGACCCCTAAATTATTCTTACCACACAAAGAGGGGTGGTGGTTTAGTCATCCCAGGACAAAGAAACTTCGTCGATGATCTTTCCGATACGGGGGTTATTGCTTTTTCCCGTTCCCAGATGTTCCAGAACAATATAGAAAAAACAAATAAATACTTTGAAAAAAAAGGGCTATCATGGACTTGGGAAAAAAACTTAACTACCCTTGCCCTATCCGTTCGAAAAACAGGACAGAGCAGGACGGGGCCCCATCTTCTTTCTCAGAATAAGGCTTAACGGACTGAAAAAACACTTAGTTGATTTCTTCCATTCCCTCTGTGTTTCTGTGGCACCCCTGATCAAACCACAGATGTCTTCAAGACTCCCCCTGCGCCCCCCCTAGAAAAATGCGGGCCCCTCAACCATCACTACATTTTTTCGTTTCACGAGATGAGCTCGACAACGTGGGCTTCATCATAAAAACGCGTCTGAGTTAAAAAAAAAGTAAAGCCCCTTTTCTACCCCCCTTTTTAAATTGGGTCAATACAGTTTGACCTGTTTTTCAGACCGTCGACCCCGATTGTTTGGTCACATCAAGCCCCCGTTTTATTTTCCCAGACTTCTTGCCATTAAAAGTGGGTCGACCTAAAACCGTCGTTGTGGGGGAAAAATTCCCACCCATTCGGGAGCTAAACCCTTTACCAGCCGAACGGTTCCTCACAACACCTGGCCCTCTCCGTCTGGTATAATCATCAAAAACGATCAAGAAGAAAAAAAAGATCAATATATTATTCATTCACCAATTTTTTCAAATTTTTTAAAAGATTAAAATTTATTTTTTCGGGTTATGACCTACATGCATGGTTCTCCTATTCTGAAATACGTCGCTTTTTTACCTGTGTAAAAAACCAACCCCCAGATCTAAAAAATTCCCCCTACATCTTCGTTGCTATCCATAAACGTTTAAATCACTCCGGGAAAAGGGTGAGGAAAGAACAAAAAGATAGTTGATGCATGGAAAAAAACAACAATCCCCAAAACCTCGGAACGGGAAAGACAAAACAAAAATAACGTCTGGAAAAACCCGGTTGGTGTGACGACAAAAAAAAAAAAGATGCGATTTGCCTTCAAAACGTGTTTGTTATCCAGGGGGGCCCCTGCGAGGCAAGAAACCGATTTCTCCCGATTTGTTGTTCGGGTTATTTCCCCCGTCTGAAAAAAAAAAAACTTAATTAATTTTTTTGTTCAACTGTCAATTTGCCCACTCGGGGACCCCCTGGTAAAATTTTCCCCTTAAACACATTTGGAGGTGTGCACGTATGCCGGGTCTGCGGCTACTGTTCATTCACTTTTAAAAAAAAAGAAAAAATCCCAACTTTTGGATTCAGACCCGACGAAGCAGCCCCTTTGGAAACCTATAATTTTTTTCAGGGGTTGCCCCCTAGTTCAAGTTTCCGTTATTTGATCAAAAAGGGTTTGGGGACAGTCTTGCAAGACGCGTTCTATAGGTATTACTGGGTGTTCACGTTCCTTATTCCTTTCCTTCCTTAAAAAAATTTTCATATAATCTTTGTTCTCTCCCGTATAAAACCCTGTCTTTTTTTGGCTCCTTCCTTCCTTCCCTTTTGTTCCTTGAAATATCTATATATTCAATTTTGTCTCTTGTTTAACTTGGGGCTTTTTGGCTCACACAGGGTCGTGTAGTTTTCTGTCACTTGTTTCGTTAGGTCAGTGAGTTTGCCTCGGGTATATTCGGGGGAGTCTTAGTATGTGTTTCAGTCTGATGGCCTGTCACATGTAAATTGGATAAAAATTAAAATTTTATACAGGATAGCGTTGTGTCCTGTTCTAGGCCAGAATAAAATTTTCCCAAACTGCTCATTTAAGTAATCTCTTGTGTTGGTATTTGTGGGTTTCTCATTGGTTTTTATCCTTTTCTTTTGGTGGGGTCTGCCCCTCCGGGCCTCCCCCTGAACCCTTTGCCAATCTGTCTGCTGTTTTATTTCTGTTTCCACAGTGAGGGAAACCCCAAACGACCCCGCTGCTTGGACAATTTAAACTGAGATCTGTAGACCTGGAATTTCGGGGTGGAGTGTTTGGAGTGCTGATTTTGCTATAAAATATACAACAGGTTGGGATCAGGTCTTATCAACGTTTTTAGTTGCCCACCTTTGGGGCCTGAATTTCCCATCATGTTGTGACAGAATTTCCCCCTTGGTACTTTTAAACTTGGTTTTTTGGGTTTCTTTCCTCTGCTCCTCCATTCTTCCATTTTTTTGGCCATCCCTGTTCCCACCCAGAATCATGTAGGTATTCTTCATCAAATAAATAAAGGGGATTCTTCTTGTATGCTTTCTGCTCTCCTTGTCAGTATTCCTTTCTTTTTTTGGATATCTTCGTTCATCTCCTTTCAAGATTTTCTCAAATAGAAGTCTGTATGGGGGTTTTTTTCAGTGGTCTCACTTATCAGGGTTTTTTTCAGTATTATTGAAGTCTTCAAATAAATCCCCTCTCATATTAAGGCAAAATAGAAAGAAACCACGATGGATACCTTCCCCCATCAGTCCATACACGAATATTCTTCGACGTATTTCCTAATGCCAAAACGTTCGCGAAACGACTCAAACTCGTTACAAGGTTGTAGGTTCTGATTTTCTGGCCCCCAAAAAAAAGGATAAATGGTTCCGAAACCCTTTTTGAATCACCCTAAAACCTATTGTTCCCCGAGACAAAAAGGTCACTTATAATAATTACTATCTTTTATAATCCCAATGATTTCTTCCCACTTTTTTCGTTATCTTTGTCTTTTCCCTTTTCCAAATTTTCCTTTATCTCTAAATCAAATCTGGACATCTTCCCGTATATTTTCTTCTTCTTTCTTTTTATCCCCATTAAATTCTGTGGCTTGCACCGAAAAAAATCATTGCCCCTTTTTTTCCCAGCATGTAAGAAAACAGGCACATTCAATTTCGGTCAAAGGGGATATAAACCTCCTTGTTAGGCCAAAAAATTGAACTCTAAATCCACCCCTGTGTTGCATGCTCCCAGTAAACAATGAATAATGCTGACCTAAAAACTTCTAAATTGGGTGGGTCTATAAATAAAAAATGTTATAAATCGGGTGTGCTGCCTTTTTGAAGCACTAATTTCAACTACTTGCTCTTGGATAGATCACGAGTTGGGAACAAGTGGTCGATATGGAGCGTTCAGAAGAAAAAAGGTTTGCCTCTGTTTGTAAATTTTAGGGCATCTAAACAAGGCTTATTTCGACCTACAGTGCCTTAAAAAACCTCCCAAATGAGACACACAAAGATGACTAAAACAACAATTTTTTCCTTTGGATGATCAAATTTTAAATGATCAATTTTCCTCTTAATTTAACCGTTCTTAAACCCGGTTTTTAAACACTTGTCCGGGTTCTCTTTCCTAAACAAAACATTAAATCTTTCTGTCGTATGTCACCCTTGAAATAGAATAAATTTTTTTTTAGTTGCAGTCGTTTACAAGCAATGGACTAATATTTGCTTGAAGCCCGTTCATGAAAATATCAGGGGGACGTGACATTTTGGGGTTCCTTTGCGGATCCCCTTCAATGCCCTTCTGTCTCCAAAAATCAATCGGAAATCCCCGATGAAAGGAAATTTTCCCCCTTTTTGAATTTTTTAACATTGCCTCTTTTTTCCCGGTGATATCTCTTTGACGTGAATGGGGCCCATGTCCCCGGAAAGGGTAAGGGGTTTCCCCCCGCCCAGCATCGTTTTTTATCGCGGCGGGGGTTATGGCTCAAGTGGGCGTTCTTCCCAAAAAAAAATTAATGTTTAATCTTTGAATTTGGAATTTGGAAGATTCCTAATTTGGGCTTTAATATTAAAGCTTTTTGAAATATTTAAAAATTTTAAAATTTTTCGTTGTTCTCAAAAAACCATTTGCCCCGCTGCAGTATGGATCATAATAAAGACGTCTATCGCAATCGAATAAAAAGCCTCAGACCGGGCTTGGGATCTCTTTGTGGGGATGACGGGTTTCTCAAAAAGTCCCCCACCTAAAGGGAGCGTACCCCGTCAAAGGGTTAACATGTGGGGGTTTTATTCTGTTTTTTTCGTGCCTCGTTTTTTTTGTCCTCAGCGGCGACAGTTTTTTTCCAGTTTCTTTTTTGGTTTAAGTGCCCTTTTGCGATCTTATTAATTCCCCATGGTTCTTTTTGCACAAAGACCCTAAAGTTCTTTCTTTTTCTTCCCCCATGATTGTCCCACCCCCAAATGATACACAAACTGTTTTGGATTATTTTTTCCCGACATCCGCATCTCCCCCATCTTACCTGGGCCTTCCCTGGTCGCTGACCTTGGGATCTTGGGTCTTGTAGGACTTCAGTGTCTGGAGTTTTTTCCTGCCCTTTTAAGTCGATCAAGATTACAGGCAGATTATCATGGTTTGGACAATCTTCCTTCATGAAACTGCTTCCAATTTTCCCTCTCTGTCTTTATCCCCATTTTTTGTCTTTGGGTGTGCCTTTTTTCCCCTTTTTCTCATTTTTTCCAAAACTTTTGAATTTTTTTTCTTATATTAATACTAAGTTTTTATAACTTAACCTTTTTAATCTGTAATTACTTTGGAGTTCTGACCCTTCTTCTTCTTCTTCTTTTGTTGTCCCCCGCACCGGGTTTTTTCAGTGTCGTGGTTTTTTTTTTTGTCTTGCCTGTTCTGGTGGCGGGGTTGTTATCTTTTCTTTCAGTTCTGCTACGCCATCTAACCATCTTTTTCTTTCTCTTGCCTTCTTTCCCCATGTTCTGTTTAAGACTCTGTATACTGTGGGTTTTGGGTGTATTCTTTTAAGAAAACTTCATTCTTTTTTTTCTATATAATTCAAGCACGGTTTGTCCCCTTTCTTTTTATCGATGTTGGGGATTCTGTCTTTTCTTGTGTTGTTGGTAACTTTTTTAAGGCAACCATTTCACATGTGTTTTTTTTGTACTTTTGCTCAATGTCCATGTTTGTTTTAACACAAAGTAAAATAAAATTGGGGATCATCTGTTGTTAGCTGTCTTTTTTGGGGTGCCTTAACAATGGGGCTATGTGGTTAAGCATTTTTTTTTCTCTGCCTTTCTCTCTATCATTTTTCCCGTCTTCTTGATATTTTTAAAATTTTAAATTTTTTCCTTGGTTTTTTTTAGTCCATTGACATGGATGTCTAGTTATTATTTTTCTTCCTATTATTTTTTTTTTTAGTTTTTGATTTTCATGTCATGTTTTAAAATTTTTGTTCAATTTTCAATATGATGTTTAGATTTTTCATTTTTTTTATCAGGCACTGATCATCTGCAAACAAAATTCATTTATTTCATCATTATCTAATTATTTAGTTATTTTATCCATAATGCAATAAAATGTGGGGAGAGACCAATTTCAACACCGTGTAATGGAAACCCGTCGTCATTCCTTCTTTGTTCTTACTTTCCTTCTTGATAAAAAAATATTTACCTAAAAATTTTTCCCTGTACCCATTTCTTAGATCTTCCATGTTTTCCTTTTACTCATCAAAGGTTTTTTTGGTCTATAAATATTATTAAATTTCATTAAAGGGCCATTAACACTTTTGAGGAAAATCATTTTAAAAGAGATAGGTTCTTAAAGGCCGGTGTGACAATAAAAACAAAATTAAAAAAAAAATCGAAAAGACTGGGTGTAAACCATCTCAATTCATAAAACAACAATTAAATGGGGTTTGGGAAAACGAAACCTGGTATCCCCCAAAGAAAACCCCAAAAAAAATATAATGATACAAGGAAAGGGAAAACCAAAAAGATGGAACGAGGAAACAGAACCCTTACGCAAATATCAGCTTCAAATTCCGTAAAAAAGGGACACAGATCACTCCCATCCCCAACACTTCTTAAAAAATCAATCGTGGAAGATAAGAAGAAAAACACACAAAGATTTTTCTTTCAACACTTCTTAAAAAAATAAATGTGGGAAAAAGGAAAAGAAAAACACAAAGATCACTCGTTCCCCCCCCCAAAACCCTTTTTAAAAGTCAATGGGGGAAGAAGAACAAACACACAAATCCCTCGTTTACCCCCCCAACTTCTTAAAAAAAGTCAATGGTGGAAGAGAAGAAGAACAAGCACACACAAGATCACTACGTTTCACCCCCCTTCAAAAACAAAGGGGGGGAAAAAAAGCACCACAAAATTTTTAAAAACTTCAAAAAAAAAATGGGGGGGGAAAAAAACCCCCAAAGTAAATTTTATCCCCACTTCTTAAAAATAAAAGGGGGAAAAGAAAAAAACCAGTCTGTTCTTCTGTTCTATAAGGGTCAATGGTGGAAGAAAAAAAGTACACACAAAATTACCTTTTACCCCCAACCTTCTGAAGTAAATGGGGGAAAGGGAAAAAAAAAACACACAAAAATCACACGTTCCCTCCACCCAAAACTTCTATAAAAGTCAATGGGGGAAAAGAGAAAAAACAATTACACACAAGATTACCGTTTCACCCCAACACTTATAAAAAGTAAATAGTGGAAGAGAAGAAGAACAAGCACACACAAGATCCTGTTCCCTCCACCAACATTCTATAAAGTCAATGGTGGAAGAGAAGAACAAGTACACACAAGATCACTACGTTTCACCCCCAACACTTCTATAAAGAAATAAATGGTGGAAGAGAAGAACAGGCACACACAAGATCACCATTTCATCCCCAACACTTATAAAAGTAAATAGTGGAAGAGAAGAAGAACAAGCACACAAGATCACTACGTTCCTCCCCAACACTTCTATAAGGAAGTCAATGGGGGAAAGGAAAACAAGTACACACAAGATTACTACGTTTCACCCAACACTTCTATAAAGAAAAATAGTGGAAGAAGAAGAACAAGCACCACAAGATCATTCGTTCCTCCCACCAACACTTCTATAAGAAGTCAATGGGGGAAAAGAGAAGAACAAGCACACACAAGATCACTACGTTTCACCCCAACACTTCTAAAAGAAATAAATGGTGGAAGAGAAAACAGGCACACACAAGACCCTATTTCATCCCATACTTCTATAAAGAAATAAATGGAAGAGAAGAACACACACACAAGATCACTACGTTTCAACATCTAAAAAGAAATAAATGGTGGAAGAGAAGAACAGGCACACACAAGATCACTACATTTCACCCCCAACACTTCTATAAAGAAATAAATGGTGGAAGAGAAGAACAGGCACACACAAGATCACTTTTCATCCCCAATCTTCTATAAAAAAACAATGGTGGAAGAGAAGAAAAAGCACACACAAGATCACTACGTTTCACCCCAACACTTCTATAAAGAAATAAATGGTGGAAGAGAAGAACAGGCACACACAAGATCACTACATTTCATCCCCAACACTTCTATAAAGAAATAAATGATGGAAAAAGAAGAAGAAATTCATTGTATTCTTGTTGTTTTCATGTAAACAACATTTTGTTTCCTTCAGAGATTTTATTTATTTCTTTATTGTCCATCGTATTCTATTCTTTAGTCTTGTTTATCTTTCAGCGTCAAGTCAAGGAGAACATGGAGCAAAGCCTTTATACGTCTTGCTGTTTTATTTTCCCAGTCTGATTTGCCTCACAGCTTCAGAAGAGAAGATATTTCTGAACGGGCTCTTGTGCGCTTCATAAACCGTTCTTTCGTCGCCTCTGTTGTTTCTGAGGTCCACTTTACGATAGGTCTTTGCTTTGTACCCACTGTATCGGTAACATTGTTCTGTTTGTTTTCCCATATTTCCCCTGTACTGAACAGGAGTATGTATATTCGACTACAGATTAATGCACTCTGACGACTCTTTCTGATTGGATTGGTTTCAGGCACTTTAAATTTCCAAATTCTGCTGAACTAAATGGGATGAAGACTACAAAGTCACAAGATGAACAGTCTTCTGGCAAAAAGGAAACATTCATGTATTCATTTGTTTACGTATTGAATTATAGTTATGTGCTCAGTTGCCATGTGTGCAATTTTCCTGTGTTCAATTGTCTTGTGTTCTTTTGTCATGGAGTCATATCATGTTTGGATACCCAAGATAAGTGAATATCATGGTCTTACAGATGTACAATATTAGTCCCTCAAGAAGATAAAGAGATCCTCTTCCGAGTTTAAAAATTACCTGCGACAATTGTCGAAAGTTTTTTTTGCATATTATCCAGCATGGCTCCTATTTGAAATTCGATTTTTTGCAAACGAAAAATTCCACTTCATTTATTTGTTTGTTATGTAGGAGACAAACTTTTGCCATGCTCAACAAAATCTGGAAAACAAAAGGACTGAATCTTAGGATAACACTTAAAATATATAGAAGTAATGTACTGAGAGTGCTATTATACAGTAGTGAATGCTGGAAAATAACCCAACACATAATACACAATTTGGAGACATTTCAGAATAAATATTTAAGAAGAATCCTGCAGATTTTCTCACCAAATACCATAATAAATGAGGAGCCTTTGATACGAACGGACTGTGCATCATTGGAGACCATCATTAAAAGACGAAGATGGAAATCGATTGGACATGTATGTCGTATGACAGTTGGGGCATTGGCTGGGACAGCTTTCAGATTGTCAGCGGATGGGAAGAGAAGGCCTGGAAGTCTAAATGAAACATTGAGAAGAACTGTGGCGAGAGAGAGTTGAAGGAGTGTGGCCTGACGTGGGATACGGTTGGTAGAAAGGCAGCAGAACGGCAACAGTGAAAGTCTCTTGTGGACGCCGCATGTGTGAATCGGGATACAAAGAGGGTATAGATGTAGACAATTAAAACCTCCCAGAGGTACGCCCTTTCGGTCTAAGGACGAGCCTTGTGGTTATATCAGAGTGTGTATGCCAACAAACATGAAACTAAGAATGAACTCTTTGCGAGAATCCAAGTATAAGTATTACCTACTTTTTTTTTTTCCCAATCCAGAATGACTAGAGGTTTTCAGCTCTTCGGCTCGGTGCCATGGACATCGCAACCTTCGGTTCGGTGCCACGAACACCGTAAATCTGGGGAATCTGTGGATTTTCTGCCATCCCGCGGAATTGAACCCGCACACACAGAGGGATAGTCACCCGTAGTCCAACGCGCTACGAACACGCTGGGCACGCGGGCATTACCTACTTTAAAGTATCACTTCTAGAGTTATACTGCTTCATGGAATCAAGTATGATTGGTCATGTCAAATTTCGGCCAAAGTGTATGCATATTAGCAACCATGATACAACTGTGTAGATATGGGTTATTTTAAGATTTTACCGTGGTCCTCTGCAACAAAGTCCGACTAGCATAGCGGAGGAAAATCAAAATTCCTGGTTAATAGGGGGTGGTTTTTATAAGTGTTTCATAGAACGCTATAATGTTTATCTGCAATTTTACACAATTCTACGAGTCTATGGTTATTTATTGAAGAAAAATATTCATAATACTGATATTAATTAGTGTTCAACTGAATTTGTAACATAATATAACCTTGATTTAGCATGTTGTATTGTCTTTCTAAAATGAATGAGTCTTTATCAAACAATACTGGAATGCGAGGTCACGCAACGGTTGTGGTCTTATTTCCTAGAATTTTTACCTGAGCCCACAGGCCTTATGTTATCGGAGGTCACGGATTTGACAAACAGCCAAACCCCATTTTAAAGTAACGAAACACGTAATAACAAAGTACTGTAGTTTTACAAAATACAACAACAATGGTAATACACAGCAACGTTTCGACCAAAAGGTCTTTATCAAGCAAACGATACAACAAAAGTGACGACTGTCACAGAACACTACATATAGACTTTGACAAAGAAATTACAATGGTCAAAAAATGATTGAAAATTTGTGACTAAAAACGAATAACGAAATAAATACAGAAAAACTAGAAGCGGAAAAAGAAGAGAAACAATAAAAATCAAGTAAATATATGACTCATATACATTTAACATATACACATATAAAAATATAGATCATGAGAAGAGAAAATACTAAGAAGCATAGGAATGTAGAGCGTTGAGTCCATGAGGTCGTCATTCTACATAGTTTTACTGCAGTCTCAATCTATATTGACAATTTCAAGTACCACATCTGAAGTTATACTGTAGCATGGTATCAGATATTATTGAGCCAAAGAAGGCGGGCGACTCACCTCAGACTGATCTCGAGATCAGTTATGAGGAAGCCAGAACAACCATCGACTCGCACTATAGAAACAAATGGACAAAAGACCATCCTCAGTATACCAACAGCGATGGATACTATGGTCTCTCTCGTAGTGAACAAGTTGCCATACTTCGCCTCCGTACCGGTCACAACAATCTCCGAGCCCACATGTTCCACAAATTTAAGATTGACACAACTAGCCTGTGCCCCTGCAAAAGGTGAACATGACGGCAGAACACGTTCTGCAAGACTGTCAACGGTTAGCAGGTATAAGAAAAAACATGGCCCCAAAACACAGAGCTTCTGAGAATCTGTACGGAGGAACAGAGTCACTTAAAACCACGGTAAAATTCATGATAAAAGTTGGTCCATCAGTCTAGGCCGG
>JADZMA010000719.1:0-30461 GCA_020796225.1 Arion vulgaris | reverse complement strand
TGAGCCAAGAGCGATTGTACGTTGTGCCAGTTATGCATCTCCAAATAGGCCAGCACATCAGATTTCTCATGACGCTTTTTATTTACTAGGTAGCTTCTAGGTCCTACATCAATCGCCTCTACGACATGGCCTTGTAGGTCGCAGTGGCCTATTTTGTGCTTCCCTTGCGGGCCCTGACACCACACGGGCGAAAAAGTCGTTCATGAACAATTCTAGAAGTCTCTGATAAAAATGCACTCGTGAAACCAACGACATGTTCTGAAATTCAAACTCACGGCCTTCAGAACATAAGTCAATACGAGATTTGCTTCTATCTATTCGTGATATGATATTGTTATTGGTTATTGGTTACTAAACTGACGTCTTGCACTCCGGGCAGACCCATAGGTGCTCAGTCTCCAACAACAGATATCGAAGAGTATGCATACTGATGGTGCCTGTAGCTCGCTGATTAAACACACCTCTCACTTCGCCTCCCCAGCAATCCAGTTTCGACTTGAAATACCGCACCTAAATTGCTTAAATTGTTGATTGATTCTAACATTGATGTAGTGTCTTTATCGCAACAGAGAGTCGCGAAGAGACTGGAAGAATATCCCCTATCCATCTTCAACTTCCCAACAATCGATGCTGTTGATGCAAGCTCGTCCGCTCTCTCATTACTGCAAACACCCGCATGCCAGGGACAGTATATCCACGTAAGCCGCTGGAGGTTAGAAACTCTATAGACGACATCCACTCATACCGAAACATGTCCCTTCGGATCTTATAGGTGGAAGCATCGATCGAGAGTCAGATACAACAATGACCCCAGTAAATGAAGTCCCAGAAATCCAATGGAGGGCAGCAATGGCCTCAACTCCATCCTCACAATTGCAGCCAAAACAACCCCTGGCCAATGCGCATGGCAGGCTGCAGACGGGCTGGGGCATATAGGATGTGGATATGATAGTTAATATAAGCACTTCACGTTGTTTTTATGTATCTAGTACTTCTAAACGTCAAACGTTATCTCTGACGGCAAAATGTGATGTGACATAACAGATATTAGCCTACCTTATCGTGGTTGAAGGGTTTGTGTGTCTTGATGGTTATTCCAGCTTTGTCGCCCAGAGTCTAACTCCTGGCAGGCTCCAACTGTGGCCTACAGTAACATAAGATGACTAGCTCAGACGGAAAATCAAATGCGTGGATCACGCGACAGTTGCGGTCTTATTTTCTATAATTTTTACATGAGCCTGCCGGTCGTATGTTATCGGAGGATATGTTCTAACAAAAGCTTGAACAGATCGAAGGTGAAAGACCAGACTAAAGGGTGGGAGCAGAGTGACGCCCCAGGACAGCGCAGAACCTACCGGTGAGTGATAGCTTCCTCTTACTGCAACCAACTCACTCTCAAGCTATGTGTTAGAATGGCAGCTCCTCCTTATCTTAAGGAGGGCATCTTTTTCTTTTGTCTTATCTCCTACTTCTGCCATAACTTTTCCATCTCTGAGTTAGGACGAGAGTCTTCTGGCAAAAAGGGTCGGAGGCAGCCGCTGGCGGCACCATACAATCAGGTTACCACGCACTAACGCATAAGACAGAGTTGAATATAGAGACAATATTTCAAGCGAACGAAAGGAAGGAAGGAAGGAATGAATGAAGGAAGGTAGGGAGGAAGAGAGGGAGAGAAGGAAGGAACGGTTCCAGTGATATGACTGTTTATGTCCCCACATTTCATATCAACCAAAGATACACTAACATAAGGTAAATATACCAAGATATACTGTAGTGGTTCTTAAAGGGTGTCCCAGGCGCACTAGTGTATCTGGTGGCATTCCTATGTGCGTCCTAAGGAAATCCCAAATCAGGGGTCAGCAACGCGGTGCTAGCGGGCACCAGGGTAAAAAATCGCCAAGACACCTCAGGCTCATGCTTCTCGTAGGCGGATATTAAATAATGAATAAAGCACGTAGAATTTCAAATATTTTTTTGAGTTCTCTTTGAATTTTTCCATCATTTTATTAAGTTTGTGTGTATAATGTGCCTGGATTTTTGTAGGACTTCAAAATGCGTCACCACTTCAAATAGTTTGAGAATCATTGATGTACTGGAGACAAATCTACAGAGAAAAAAAAGACATTCTAGCTACGACGTCAAGCTTTTAACATATAGCAACATGTCTATGGAGGTCATAATGTGACAAAAATACCAGCAGTGGCTAAAGACGCAAATATTCACTTTACGCATCCATGCTCAGCGACACCATGACATGATACAAGAATGAAAGCATGGTTATTATTATGACCATTGGGCTGGGCCGATTAAATAGAATGTGGGATTGAGTGGGAGGAGCGAGTAATTTAAATATATTAATTCTAAATGATGATTTTTTTTCTGAAAATTGTTGTCTGACCCATCCAACAAAAAATGATCACGAGCCGCTACCGAAACAGAAGATCAAGATTCAGTTATAAGAAGACAGTGGATGAAATTAATTTTTAAATGCCACAATCCGTGACACTTACCCTTCATCGTTGTTCCAGATCATTCTAAGGTAAAGAGAAATGAAAGAGCAGATGCACTGTCGAGAAATGCTACGATTGAGAATGGGCTCTATGGACAAAAGTATCGTCAACGCTTTAAGAGAAAAATATACGCTCTGAAGGTTTCAACGAAGAAGATAATACATTCTCTATCTCAGTTGTGCAAGTTGTGCATGCTACTGATAGGTGCGGCAAGACGGGAAAACCATGAGAGAGAACCCAGTAGATACATCAGTCAACACAGAACGAGCAGAGAGTTGTTATAGTCTAAGCACGTTAAATATATGCTTTGGGAGGAGAGATTAGAAATACTTGAGGGACATGTCTGATGTGCTGGGATGATCCCCACCAAACAATGAACATGTGCCTCTGACTGACTTTTCTCTCTCTCCCATGCCTTTTTAACAATGGTTGGGGCGTAGGCGTTCAACCAACTAATGCAAAGTCTTCCCTATCTTTATCTATCTATTGTCTTTTGTCTTTCCCGGAGGTGGATGGTAGAATTGGTTGTCCACTTGCCGTTAAAGCGTAGGGTGGAGCTTTAATTTTATGTTACAGAGCCAGATGAGTCGCTCTTGTTGTGTTATATCTGTGTTTATTTAGTGTGGTCTTGCTATTGTCTATCCATCTTTTCTTGGTCTTATCTTGGCTCTAGTACCTGGATCTCTTTATTGTATACAAGTTATTGGTGGCTGGCTGTATCTCCATCTTGGCCAAAAACGTCCAAACCACGCACTCTTGCTGCCTTCACTCCATCTCAAGCACTAAATATGGTTACTTGTGAAGCTTCTCAAGCTCTTCTGTGAGTATAGCATCTTGTTTCCCACCCTGTTCTATGTATTTTTGGCTCTTTACTTTTTTCTTACTGTCCTTTGGGTTCGAATCAAGGGCCTGTCTTTCATAAGCTCAGCCCCCCACCCTGCACAACACCTCTCACCGATCATTGTTCTGTCCACCTATCAACCCAATTCAGCCCAGCCCTCACACTTCCCGCTAACTCACCCATCCTCAACCCTTGCTGGCTCCAAACACATGAAGGTGTTACTTTTCTTACTTCCTTGTTGGCTCTGGAACATACGAAGGTGTTACTTTTCTTTAATTCTCCCTTGCTGGCTCCGGAAACATACGAAGGTAAGCATTTTTTACCCTCCTTGTCATTCCGGAAACATACGAAGGTGTTACTTTTCTTTACTCCTCCTTGCTGGCTCCGAAACATACGAAGGTGTTACTTTTCTTTACCTCCTTGCTGGCTCCGGGAAACATACGAAGGTGTTACTTTCTTTTTACTCTCCTTGCTGGCTCCGAAACATACGAAGGTGACTTGCTTTTCTTTACTTTTGCTGGCTCCGGAAACATACGAAGTTGCGTGACTTGCTTTACTTGGAAATAAAGGCGAAAGACATCATTTTGACCACCTGGTATGTCGACGGTTAATGATAAGATTGGCTAAACACCGTATTCTAATATATCTCTTGATGTATTGATTGATGAACGATCATTATTACACTTTGGAGATGTGTTCTCCTATTTCTTTCTTAACCAGAAAGATCCAGCGGTGCACGAACATCGTAGTACCGGCGAGGGTCCTGATGTAATTTTTAAGATAGAAGATTTTAGGCACTGATGATTTTATTGGACTTTCGAGGTATTTTTTTTCTCTTTTTTCCCGATCCAGAAGCACTTCTGAGCTTTCAGCTTCTCTTCGGCTCGGTGCCATGGACATCGTGGCCTTCGGTCTGTGCCACGAACACCGTAAATCTGGGGAATCTGTGGCTTTTTCTGCCACCCGCGGAATTGAACCCGCACACACAGAGGGATAGTCACCCGTATTCCAACGCGCTACGAACACGCTGGGCAGACGGGCAAAAATCCTCTCCGGCAGGAACCCGAACCCTGGTCTCCTGCGTGACAGGCGGGGATACTTACCACTATACTACCGAGGATACAATCGAGGTATAAAAAGCGGTCCCTTTTTTCAGACTAACTTTTGCATTAAGATTTGCTTTCCTTATCACCAAATCCCTCCTCATTCAGGCCAGTCTTACCTGATTTGCCTCTGTTTCATCTAATTCACCAAATGTCTTTTATTTTCGAAATATTTTTTCGAACTTCTTTAATTCTAATTACACATTTATAAAATACAAGCGACACGTAAATCCACTTTACGGGACAAGATCTCTTTGCGCTGATTTTTTTTCTATAAATTTTTTTTTACCTCTATGTCATTTGCAACTATATATTTTTTCTGCTCATTTGTTGTTTTCAATTTTCTTATTTTATCATTTAAATTGCAGTTTCGTTTCTTCTGGTAACTGTCTCTTATTTCATACGTTTCCAGTTTTTAATTTTATTTTTTCTGGTTTTTTTTTAACTATTCAAGATTAATTTTCCCAGCACTGTGGCTGTCACGCGAAGATCGTTGCCCATCTGAAAACAGAGGCAATGTGTCCGACACTCAAAAATCCTAAGTGGACAGGTTTCTAAGTATTTAACTTCACAAGGTTCCTGGAAATTGGGAAATTGGGAATGAAGTATCTAAGAAAAGGAAATTGACGAAACAATAGAGAAGGAACTAGATAATAAAGGAAGATTTGAGCACATCAGAATGTGTGTTTGATGTTGAGGTCAAAAGAATATTAATTTGTAATATAATATTACTTGTGGAGGGGGTCTCTGTGGCTTGCCCTGCGTTCCTAAGATCGTTGGTTCGAATCCGAATCACGCCGTTCTGTTCACGAGTGCATTTTTCCCAGAGATCCCTAGGATTGCCGCCGCAGCCACGGAGTTCAGCTTGTCTCAACAATGTCCCGTGACGCCGCGCCCGCTCTGTTACTGAACCGCCCAAATCTCGGCGCAGTGATTTAACCTCAGCTTTAGACTTTAGGTACTTTAACATTACTTCTCAGATAATATAACGTAATGGGATTATTGAAATTTCTGAACCCTGATCTTTTAATTAGGTATATAAATTACAAGTACCCTTTAAATCGGCGCAAGGTTTACCTGAATGAAGATGAAGAAAAAGAAGAAGAAAAAGAAAAAGAAGAAAAAGAAGAAAAAGAAGAAGAAGAAGAAGAAGAAAAAGAAGAAAAAAGAAGAAGAAGAAGAAGAAGAAGAAAAAGAAGAAGAAGAAAAAAAAGAAAAAGAAGAAGAAGAAGAAGAAGAAGAAGAAGAAGAAAAAGAAGAAGAAGAAGAAGAAGAAGAAGAAAAAAAGAAGAAACAAAAGAAAAAAAAGAAAAGAAGAAAAAGAAGGAAAAAAAAAGAAAAGAAGAAGAAGAAAAATAAGAAAAAAGAAGAAAAAAAAGAAAAAAAAGAAAAAGAAGAAGAAAAAGAAAGAAGAAATAAAAGAAGAAGAAGAAGAAGAAGAAAAAAAAGAAGGAAAAAAGAAGAAAAAGAAGAAAATTGAGGGAAAAAGGAGAAAAGAAGAAAAACAAAAGAAGAAAAAAAAGAAAAAAAAGAAGAAGAAAAATAAGAAGAAGAAAATGAAGAAGAAACAGAACAAATAAAACATGAACATGTGTTTATGTTGTATGTTTTCTTATAATTGTACTCCTGCCTGAAGTGTTACAACGAGGGGTCCCAGGCACGTTTGAACGGAAATTTGATAGTTAATATTTTGCTTGAATTAGAGCTGCTCGGGATTTGTTTAAATGTATTTAGTTGCATGTTGGCTCTATGAAGGTGCCCACACTTTGGTAGCGATCCAGTGGGAATTACACTTTGATCTTAGTTAAAAAAAGCCGAGTTGTGTGTACTTTCTTATGTGAGGGTGTGTGTGTTACGTATGTGCGCACGTGCGCGTAATGAACCAAGAACGCTGCTGGCATCTTTATCTCTTGTCTGATAATAAATATATTTCTTAGTTTCATTCCAAAGTAAATATTATGCCTGCACCGAGAAAGAATAATAACAAAACCTGCTTTAACCTGGCCACACAAAGACTCATTTAGTTTATACTAGAGATTACCTCAAATCCCACGTAATCCTTTCTGAATGTGTGGTAGTAATTGCAATCCTGCACCAGCACAAGAATTTGGTGTAATATGTTTCTCAGCGAGTCATTATCACCATCAAATAGCTTGTTCTGAGCAGAACTTTGCCACCCCCAACAGTCTCGGATTTTCTCTCTCATATGTTCCGTGCCTGCATGTCACGTCTTAAACCATAAGTTACATCCTGAAACCCACCTTCACATGGTCTTCCTTCTTCTCTTGCCTGTATGCCTCTCTCTTCCATGATGGTCTTCCAGCCCTTCGTGTCCAGAATACCTCAATTTTCTCCTTCTTATTTGTAGCATCAGCCAGTTTTCTTTGATTCTAAGTTCTTTCTGAATTTATCTATTTATTCTCTTCTCAGTCCATGATATACGAAGTACTTTTCTGTAACACTTATATTCAAAAGCACACATGTTTTTCCACTGCCTCATTAAAACTGCCCCTGCTCAACCACCCATCACATTGGGAACATGCATGCCTTAGCATTCCGACCTTTATTTTCCTATCAGTTCCGTTTCAAACTGTGTTTAGTTGTTTATTTTTGTTAACGCTATGTCTGTTCTCGCTTCTTTTAATTGTTTTTTTATCCCAGTTCCATATGTTGCTAGCAGAACCAAGATATCCAGCCAGTCACCAAGTTCCGCCCAGCAGCCACAATCGGAAAATCACAAATTCACGGGCATAATTTATGCGGTCCTGGCAAATGGTCTATGCTAATGACCACAATAACCTGTCCAAAATCAACTACAAAGACTGGATGAAACCAGCCTATGCAATTCATGGGAAAAGAACAAATAGATTAAATGGTTTGACACCTGGATAAAATGCCCTGGTATCGCTTCTGCACACAGAGAGCCACACAGGAAAAGTATATCGAGTACAAAGCAAGAGGAAGACCACGCAAAAGATGGAGCGACTGCATCAAGAACAGCCTTACTAACATGAAAATCAGCTTTACAAAATGCCTTAAAACAAGCACACACAAGATCACTACGTTTCACCCCAACACTTCTATAAAGAAGTCAATGGTAAAGAGAAGACAAAGCACACACAAGATCACTACGTTTCACCCCCAACACTTCTATAAAGAAGTCAATGGTGAAGAGAAGAACAAGCACACACAAGATCACTACGTTTCAC
The DNA here is from genome assembly GCA_020796225.1 of Arion vulgaris. Taxonomy (NCBI): domain Eukaryota; kingdom Metazoa; phylum Mollusca; class Gastropoda; order Stylommatophora; family Arionidae; genus Arion; species Arion vulgaris. The sequence continues at coordinate 22,798 of JADZMA010000719.1, read as the reverse complement.
CCCAACACTTCTATAAAGAAGTCAATGGTGGAAGAGAAGACAAGCACACACAAGATCACTACGTTTCACCCCCAACACTTCTATAAAGAAGTCAATGGTGGAAGAGAAGAACAAGCACACACAAGATCACTACGTTTCACCCCCAACACTTCTATAAAGAAGTAAATAGTGGAAGAGAAGAAGGAGACCAAGTTAAATACAAAAAGATACAGACCTTTATCAACGGATGTCTTCGCTGTATTCTCAGACTGAGATGGTGCGACAGTGTTGCCCGTGACAGAGCGGTATGGAGAAATTACTTGCAGACCCTATGTAACGTAAACGGTAGCTGGAGAGGAATTATTATTATTATTATTATATTATGTCTTTTTTTATAGAATTTCATCTTTCTTTTCTTCTTCGAGTGCTCCATGTTGACCACTTGTTAAACCACTCGTTGTGATTTGTATGTGATCCGAGGTTAAGAGCGATTGCATGCCGTGCCAGTTATGTATCTATGTTGGTCAGCACATCCGATTTCGCGTTGCTTTTTTATTTACTAGAGTAGCTTCTAGGTGGTCCTACATCACTCGCTTCTCTTACGACATGCCTTTGTAGGTCGCAGTTGTACTATTGCGGGCACTGGCACCACGGGTCTAAGAATTTGATGTAATTATATGTTCTTCATCATGAGAAACCTTATGGTAATTAAAACAATAAAGACTCTTTTCGGAACTCGCAGGTAAAGGAAGAGGGGGAGCCGGCAAATGCACATAGAAGATATATGGATGTTCAAATTAAAAATATACAGAAGAGTTTAAGGGAGCTGCAAGAGATAGGGACAAAGATAGGAAGAATCGCCACCTGAGGAAGAAGAAGATTGCCTTGGATAGGGTAGGCTTGTAAGGGAAGACTCACCACCTGAGGAAGAAGATGGCCTCGGAAAGGAGGCTTGGGAAGACCTGCCACCAGAGGTAGAAAGAAGATGGCCTTGGATAGGAGGGCTTGAATGGAAGACCTGCCACCTGAGAAAGAAGAAGATGGCATTGGAAAGCAGGGCTTGGAAGGGAAGACTCGCCACCAGAGGAAGAAGAAGATGGCCTTGATAGATAGGGTTGGAAGGGAGGACTCGCCACCCGAGAAAGAAGAAGATGACTGGATATGAGGGCTTGGCGAAGACTCGCCACCCGAGAAAGCAGAAAACCGCATCGCGCTAAGTACCCGGCAAATGCAAGAAACTCGCCATCCGAGGAAGAAGAAGACACCGTAATAGGTGGCTTAGGCAAGATTGGCACAGAGGGAAGAGATTGCCTTGGATAGGTAGGCTTAGGCGGCGCTGACCCAACTTATTAAACACAAAGAAGATGGCATTGATGGCATTGGTTGGGAAATGTATGCCTCTCTTAGAAGTAAAGAAGAAGAAAGAACTCAAAATCAAAGAAAAAGGGCTATGACTATTTTGGTTCAAGCTGAAACACCGCCCATCGCCAACTGTGAAAGAATTGTTGTGAATCACTGCCAACACCAACAATAATGTAAATTCTCACAAATCTCTTAAGTGTGTATTTCTTGTGATCTATCTTCAACATGATATCCTGGCTAGAATATTGTTCTGATTGCGCTAATGTCAGTATGAGAGATTGACATTTATCTAAGGTGTTGATGAATAGTCGCAGATGCCAACAATAACGTGCTTATGGGAATGAAAAAATGTAGAAAATTCTTGCCATTGTTTACATTGGATAAAAAGTTGTGTAATCTGTATGGTCACGCAGAAATGTGGGTGTGGTAAAACGATCTTAGAGTGAGGTCACACGGTGCTTTCAAATGATTTTTGTTCTAGATATAATTTTAGAGTTGAGGCCTAATATTGTGTCTTTCATTGCTTCTTCGAACGCTCCATATCGACTACTGTTAACCATTTCCTGTGTGATTTGTATGTGATCTGAGCTTAAGAGCGATTGTACGTTCTGCCAGCTATGCGCCTACAAGTAGGCCAGCACATCCGATTTCTTGCGATGCTTTTTTATTTACTAGGTAGTTTCCTCTAGGTCCTACATTAGTCTAATTCCATGACATGTCATGTAGGTCAGCAGTGGTACTTAATGTCTTTTGCTTCCTCGTGGGTTCTGCACCACAAGGGCGAGCACTTGGTCAATAGCTGAGATGATGAAATTGATGGTGTACATAACATGCAATGGCATAACGAAAACTGACGATTAAGCACAACACATACGCAAGTACAAAATCAAAACCATTGCATATAATATGCATGGCATAACGAAATTGATGGGTATATATTATGCATGGTATAACGAAATTGATGAGCATATAATATACATGGTACAACGAAATTGATGGGCATATAATATGCATGGCATAACGAAAATTGCACTGAGATGAACACCAGAGGGTAAACGAAAACGGAAAATCCAAACGTTGGGTGAAGGCGAACAATAGAACAAGAACTGGAGTAAATGCAATACAACTGGAACACAATACAGAGGAGGGCCAAGAACAGACAAGAATAGCGGCATTTGTTGCCGCCCTAAGGGCTATAGGGCGTCAGGCAGACTAAAGAAAGTTAGAGAGGAACACAATACAGAGGAGGGCCAAAACAGACAAGAATAGCGGCATTTGCTGCTGCCCTACATTACAGGGCGTCACAGACTAAAGAAAGTTAGAGAGGAACACAATACAGAGGAGGGCCAAGAACAGACAAAGAATAGCGGGCATTTGTTGCTGCCTCGGCTACAGGGCGTCACAGACTAAAGAAAGTGAGAGGAACATAATACAGAGGAGGGCCAAGAACAGACAAGAATAGCGGGCATTTGTTGCTGCCCTAAGCACATAGGGCGTCACAGACTAAAGAAAGTTAGAGAGGAACACAAGCAACACAGAGGAGGGCCAAGAACAGACAAGAAATAGTGGCATTGCTTGCTGCCCTACACATAGGGCGCTCAAGCAGACTAAAGAAAGTTAGAGAGGAACACAATACAGAGGAGGCTAAGAACAGACATAAGAATATGGTAATGTTGCTGCCCTAAGTACATAGGGCGTCACAGACTAAAGAAAGTTAGAGAGGAAAACACAACACAGAGGAGGTCAAGAACAGACAAGAATAGCGGGGCATTTGCTGTCGTCCACAATACAAAACACAAGATTAAAGAGTTAGAGAGGAACACACACAGAGGGAGGGTTAACAGATAGACATGTATTTAGCATTGTCCGACCAAAATTAGCGTCACAGACCAGACCAGCTATTCCTCAAAAGGTGGCCAGCCAAGTGCGCCTGGTGACTGGAAGGCGCCCAGATATTATCCCATATCAGGTAGGCATCATGGTACCAGCGGGGCAGCAGGGTAAACCACATGACCGCCCATACTTCACAGACAGAACAAATGACGAATGTACACGAAAGAGCAATTCAATCATCTTCGCAACCTCGCACCAACCTACTGCCCACAAAAAACCAACCCTGCACCAACTGAACAAATAAGACTTCCAAAAGTATGAGAACCATTGACTAGACAGAGTATAGAGAGTGCTATTGATGTATGATATATTAGTTGCTTGCGATGTCACCCCCTCTTAGATATTAGACCTATTTGTTCATCGATGTTTAATAGCCCATCTATTGAGCATTCCAAAGCACTTGCTGTTTGAACCATTCCTTACTCAATGTGTAAACTCATAATAGTGTTTCTACTTACTTGGTATATTTATTCCGTTAAATATTTTCCTTGGTTCGAAAGCGATATTAATCCATCTGGGTATTTCTGATGATGGGTGTTTATTTTGCTCTTTCAAGCACTTTGTAGAAGATGTTGACCTCTAATGAACGAATGGAATATCCATGTATATGCACACCGACAATTTAATGGACCTTAGTTGAAGGGGAGACGAGAATATTTAGGATAAGAAACAGTCTTGCATTGTTGATAATACAAATTTGTGGAATATTTAGAACGTTGTCCGACGTGGATAATATTTGTGGTAATATTCATGTAAATATGTGACTGGTGCATGGACACATTTTGTGACATTGTAGCTTATTAGCAGACAGTCTCAATATTAGCTCACTGTGGCACCTGTGTGTTACTGAGGCTAGCGGAGGGTATAAAGAATAGTAAATACTCGCGACTCTATAAAGGTATGTTGTCCTGGGAGACGACTGAGGCAGGCGCCTAGGAAGCTACCCTAGTAAATTCCTTCCAACGCCTATCGTCATATATAGAACGGCACACACTTGTTAATCACTTCCGTGCAGATTTCAGGCGTGATCCAGCCAAGAGCCGATTGTGCGTTGTGCCAGCTATGCGCTTACAAGTACACCAGCATATCCGATTTCTCCATGCTTTTTATTTACTAGTGAGCTTCCTAGATCCACAGAAATGCTGTATAAATTATTTAGCAGAATCTGGGATACTAAGAAATACCAGCAAACCGGAGAGTTGACACCTGGTGAAGCTACCAAAGAAAGGGAACATTCAGAAGTGAGAAACCATAGGGAATAATGCTGTTGTCAGTACCTGGGAAAATACTAAGCAGAGTTATCCTGGAGAGAATGAGAGATGCCATCGATATAAAACTAAGAGATGAACAGGCAGGCTTCCGACCAAATAGATCATGTGCTGACCAGATAGCCACATTACGTATAATAACAGAGCAAAGTATTGAATGGAAATCCCCACTTTATATCAGATTTGTTGAATTGCGAGAAGGCTTTTGACAGTATTGATAGGAAACCCTTTGAAATTAATGAGGCATTATGAATCCCACAGAAAATTATTATTAACCTAATAAAAGCAACATATACAGATATGAAATGTAGAGTTCTTCATGAAGGCAACTAATGGTGATACTTTTGGAATAGAAACAGGAGTGCGTCAGGGATGTTCTATCTTTGTTGTTCTTACTGACAATAGACTGGATTATGAAGACTACAGTAACTAACACCAGAAATGGAATCCAATGGACTCTGACAGAGCAACTAGATGATCTGGACTTCGCTGATGATATAGCCCTCTGTCACATACACGAAATCAGATGCAGTGATGTTTAACACATTGAATCAAAGGTCCCAGCAACCAGGCCGAAACATCCGCTACGGCGATAAAGATATTGAGAATTAACTAAGAATGATAACTTGATCTCCTTTGGAATCTTACTTAAGATGGGACCATATATATATTTGGGTAGTAATGTAGATAAGATGGTGGAATAGATAGAGATGTTAAATAAGAACACAGAAGGGCAAGAGTGAGCCACTGCACTCCCTTCCTCGGGAAACATTTGGAAGTCCAAAGAAATCAAATCTCGAACAAAAATTCGGATATTTAACTCTAATGTTAAAGCAGTTCTACCTGTATGGGTCAGAAACATGGAGAACAACTAAAACAATAGCGCATAAACTGCAAACATTCATCAACTGGTGTCTGCGCAGAATAGAGGGAATAAGATGGTATGATAGGGTTACAAATGAGGAACTTATGGAGAGAACAAGACGGATTCCAGTGAACGAACAGGTTAAAGACGCCGGGCGCCGGATATATCACACCCCTTGGTGAAACTGGAGGGGAATATAAATAAGAAGGGTCTTGTTTAATTCTGTAGGGATAGTGAAAGAAGGGAGGCGAGAATACATGGAGATGAGATTTGAGGCGGAGATCAACAATATAAAGAAGAGCTGGAGGGAGCTGCAGGAGCTAGAAATAGGAAGACTTGGCATGAGTTGGTTGAGGGCCTATGCTCCCAACCTGCAAAAGGCAAAGAGAGAGAGCTTCCTAGGTCCTACATCAGTCGCCTCTGAACATCGCTTCTGTTATATTAATACACAACATTACCGTACAACAGCATTACAACACACACACAACATTACTACACAACATTACCATACACCATTACCGGACAACATTTACACCTGGGCTTTCATTTTTCAAACCGACATCCTCTTTACTTAAATAAATGAACATGTCTCTCTGACTCCACCTCCTCCCATCCATGTCATCTACACAAGATTACTATGCAGACGAAATCAGTACAGCAAACGTCATGTGGGCAAATGTAACATAACTGTAAAATGTGGGGACAAAGTAGAATTATTGACCAAAGATGAAAATACAGATAGGATGAGGCAACTAAACTTCTAGCTTTGAAGTCTCAATACGTTTTATGTTCGAAGGTCGGTAACGTTATAAGCATCATCATGCAAACCAATACCTACAAGAGCAATAGAAATATCTGTTTCCTTTCTTACGTTCAATATGAATGCAATCTCTTCATGCAAACACTGTGTTTCTTTTTTCTTCTTCTTCCAGCATTTACTTCTTTATAGAAGTGTTGGGGAGGGGTGGTGATCTTGTGTGTGCTTGTTTTAAGGCACTTTGTAAGCTGATACTCATGTTCGTAAGGCTGTTCTTGATGACATCGCTCCATCTTTTGCGTGGTCTTCCTTTGCTTTGTATTCATTATACTTTTTCTGTGTGGCTCTCTGTGGTAGGCGATACCAGGACATTCTGATCAGGTGTCCAAACCACATTTTAATCTGTTGTTCTTTTATGAATTGCAAAGACCGGCCTTACATCCAGTCTCTCCCTGACTATTTCTAATTTTGTCTTTTATTGTCACACCTACAGCTCTCTAAGACAATTGGTCCCCCATTGTTATAATTTTTCGTCTACTAGTTAAGCAGCATATTGTGTTTGATACTGTAATATAGGTTAATAGAAAATTATTTTATACGATTTGCTTAGTTGTTAGTTGTATTCCCTTACGTGACAACAGTGGCAAGTTAACTGTCCCAGTTACCCACCTGTACCCGATTAGCTCTTTTTTGTACATCGATTGCTGATTTAGCTATCGATACTTCCATCTGCGGTGAAAATTGCTCATACGTATTTAGCCAGCATTTCTGTTATAAAGAAAATTACCACCTGTGAACCGGAGATGCCTGTGAGCCAGCAAACAAAACGCTAAAGATAATCTACATACAGAAATGGAAATTGAAACAGCCTAGAATCGTCATATCCTAATGAAAGTTCCACAACTTCAATGGAGCTTGGGTTACTTTGGTCAGAATGGGAATTTATTATATTTGTGGGGAGTACAACCTGAAAATGGAATCATCAAGAGGAAGTAGTGACCAAGAGAAAGATGGGTTGATGAGTTACAGACATCTTAAACCCACAATACCACAGCATATCAAGCGACTGAGCGTGCACATCTTTGAAACTGATCATCAAAGTTAAATCCTGCTTACGCTTAACGGCAAAAGCAGAGAAGGATACAGCATCGCTTAATTGAGCGTGCATTATCTTTGGAAACTGATCATCAGTTAAACCTGCTTCTGACTAGCGGTAAAAGCAGACAAGGAGAAAAGAAAGAAAAGAAAAGCATGTTCAGCAGCGATTTGACTCTTGACCGTCTATGTATGCGCCATATATGTGCCATTCTGTCCAATGATGGGCAATTGCCTTTCTGCCTATTGTTAGCAGACTGCCGATGAAATCTCTTCTCAATACTAACGCTTCTGGTATTCGCTTATTTTTTAGTAATGATTCCCATCTTCTTAGAAGATGATCTGAGAAGATTGACGCAGGTAGGCCAGTATGTGCATCAGTGTAAAAAGAGGCCAGAAGATCCATTTTCTGTGATGCTTTTTTTATTTACCACAGTGTGGCAGCTTCCCCAGGCCCTTACCCCAGTCGTCTCTTACTACAGCTCTGTAGGTCGAAAAGACACAGTTTCTCCTACTGAGGGCCCTGGCAACATACGGGCGGCCCTCTGCCTAATACTATGTACTTGCCCCTCTGCTCCAATATACTATGTACTTGCCCCCACTGCCCAATACTATGCATTGCCCTACTGCCCAATACTATGTAATTTCACCCTACTGCCCAATACTATGTACTTGCCCTCCTACTGCCCAATACCATGTACTTGCCCCCACTACCAATACCATGTACTTGCCCCATTGCCCAATACTATGTACTTGTCCTTCTGCCCAATACTATGTACTTGTCCTTCTGCCCAATACGATGTACTTGCCCCACTGTCCAATACTTCATGTACTTGCCCCACTGTCTAATACTATGTACTTGCCCTACTCTCCAATACTATGTACTTGCCCTCTGCCCAATACTATGTAATTTGCTCCTTCTGCCCAATACTATACTTGCTCCTTCTGTCTAATACCGCGTACTTTGCCCTTCTGGCCCAATACTATGTACTCTTAAGCCCTCTGCGCACAACACCACACACACCTGGGTCCTCCGTCCAACACCACGCAACCTGTCCTTCTGCCTAATACTATGTAATTTACCCTCTGCCCAATGTTATGTATTGTCTCTTATCTAATGCTTTTATTTGAATTTGAATAATTTGAGAGATAGAGAGAGAGAGAGAGAAGAGAGAGAGAGAGAAGAGAGAGAGAAGAGAGAGAGAGAGAGAGAGAGAGAGAAAGAAGAAGAGAACTCGTGCATGAATATCACTCTGCATGGTTTGTGGTGCAAATCAGCAGCGATTTATTACTGTTAGAGAGAGAGAGAGAGTGAGAGAAAGAGAAATGGAGAAAGAGACAAGACGAATAATTTCAATATGAATATCACTTCAGAGACAGAGTTATAAGTAGATCAGCAGCGATGACACGTTAGAGAGAGAGAGAGAGAGAGAGAGAGAGAGAGAGAGAGAGAAAGAAAGAGAGAGAGAGAGAGAGAGAGAGATGTAGTAGGAGTGGCTCCTTTGGTCGATGTGCTTGATGGTAAATCACACCACTATTGGACAATCTACAAATATGCTGCAGCATTAAACAGATGAATAACCATATAAATCATGCCTGGTGCAGCCGACTACGCCCTATCAAACATCCACACCACATGTCCAAGGATTTAGTGGTTTCAAGGTCACCATAAGCCGCTAAGCAGTACTTAACTAATCTACGTCAAACTAGTTTCACTACGTCAGTGCTCTGTTCTAGTGTTGCTATCTGCTCGTAGTGGGCAGCTTTGGTGTGCAAACACTATGTTCTCTATCTATTTCATTTCTACAAACCTGATCTATCTAAACTACCTGTCTACTTGTTTAAAGAGGCCCCTCTGCCCCTGAGGCTGTGGCTATATGTCCCTGGCACAGCCATGCCCTCCAACAGAGAGAAAGAAAGACAGAGAAAGAGAGATCACGAGACAGAAAGAGAGAGAGAGAAAGAGAAAGGGGGAGGGGGAGAGAGGGAAAGAGATGGGAGGAGGGGAGAGAAAGAGAAAGGGAAAGAAAGGAATTCGGAGAGAGGGCAAAGATGGAGAGAGAGAGAGAGAAAAAAGAGAAGAGTAAATGGAAGATCGAGATGGTTGCTAAGAGAGAGAGAGAGAGAGAGAGAAGAAGAAGAGGAAGAAGAAAAAGAGGTGAATTGAGAAACAGGGATTCGAACCTACTTAACAGCCTCACCTGAATTCTAAATTCTGACTTCCTATGTTCTGCTGACTATCTCACGCGATGTATTCTGTCAGAGTTATATTTATACAAGAGGAACAGAGTAGATAGGCGTATCGATCTACTATCGAACATTACGACGAAGAAAGCTAAAACTACAGTAAAAAGCAAATATTTCCAAACACTGGCATCTGGATGTTCCATGCCCGGTTCGGATGACTCATGTTTCACTCTCTAGCCGCTAGTACACACTGTTGTATGTATTCGGTTAATTTTAATTAAAGCTTTCCGTCTGCTCTTGTGGTTTAGTTCAAACTATTAATGACACAGTATACAGTGTATTCTGTTGTTTAGACAGTTGGACATATATTACTGAGTAAGTATTAATCTATATTGACAGATATATGGTCGTTTTCATCTCTTAGAGACGGTCAATTGACAAGGTTTTACCGTGACAATTTATGAGTTTTCGCTTGTCTCTCTTGTCTCTCAGCTCATCCCTAAGTATCTTTTTCACAAGACTCGCGCTCCTTTGCACAATGTCGCTTTCTAATAATAACTCTGTCATCAGCTAGTTTTTCCCATTTACTGGGACCTATAGAAAAGTTTTTCCTTGAGACCTTGCAGACATCTTTATATCTGAACAGTGGTCTACCTTTTGTGCCTCTTTTCCCTAAGAAAGCCACAGAACATTTGTTTTGGTATGTGGCAATTGTGCATTCTTCTCACATGTCCAACCCAATTTAATCTTCTACTGCTGAGCATGCTAATGATGAATGGCAAGTTTGCATGTTGCAGTAATTCAGAGTTGGTTATCTTGTCGTACCACCTGATGCTTATAATCTTGCGGAGACACTGTAATGCAGCAATGTTGAGTCTCTCTTGCGTCTTGATAGGTTGGGTTCATGTTTCTGAGTCACATAGTAAAGAGCTAATAACACAGGCTCAATAGATTTGAATTCTGTCTGCACAGCATCGCAGGTTTCTCCTACGCTTCACTTTGGATAGTTTGCCGAATGTAGCAGTCGCACCCCCATTTCAATCGTTGATTTCTTCATCAAGAAACGATGGTGATTTTGAACCCAGAATTCTTTGAACTGGCGTTAGATGGTTACTACTTAAAGTGATATTTGTTGATGTGTTATTACCCTGACATAAAACCACTGTCTTGGTGACACTTATAGTCAGAGAAACTAGGTCGCATGAACTGGCCAAATTATTATCAGGGATTGTCATGGCCATATGACCATGTCTATCTAAGGCATCGTGTCACCAGGCAAGCACAGTCTGAAGATCGGCGATAAAGTCATCTGATCATGTCTCTCTAAGGCATTGTCTCACCAGGCAAGACCATCTAAAGACCAGTGACAAAGTCATCCGACCACAGTCTCTGCGCAATCGTCCTCAACATAAGACTATCTGAATATAACGGAACCATTTTTCTGGTACTCCCAGGTATAGAGGTCATATTGTTAGTTTTAGATTTTCTTACCAGCCGGTGAATAATGATGGGTGGATGGGTCAACATCACGCGGGTCGCCTTTATTTTCCAGTGCTTTTCATGGCACCCACATGAGGCTGGATCGAGCTGAGAGTCGTTACGATCGGAAAAATATTCCGCACCCACTGTGGAATTGAACCCTGACCACTAGCATAAAAGCGAGTTTACAAACAACTGCGCCATTGCGGCTCTAGAGTCGTCTGATCATGCCTTCCATGTAATCTGGTCATCATGCAAGACAGGGTGACGACTGCGCCAAAGCCATGAGACCAATCAAAGTCTCCGCCCCCAAGCACTCCGCCACACCACCTGCAAAGCGATGAAAAAGTTTATGTTTCCAGATTTACGGTGTTTCTGTGGTATCAAATTGAAGAGTTGGCGATGTTCATGGTACTGAGTTGAAGAGCTGAAAGCTCAAGTGCTTCTGGATTGGGAAAAATCAAACATCTGTCAACATAAGCTAAAACCGTAACGTCTCAACATGACTATAATAAGACTTCTTCATCTTCTAAAGCTGGTATATCGACCACTTCTGTTAATCAATTCGTGTGATTTGTGGCATGATCTGAGCCTAAGAGCGATTGTACGCTGTGCTCGTTGTGCGCCTAGCACATCAGATTTCTGCGATGTGCTTTATCTTACTAGGTACCGTGGCCTCGTAGGTCGCAGTGAAACAGTCCTTGCTTTCCATGTGAGCCTGTACCCCACGAGAGGCAAGAAAGACTGTCTTCTGGATCACACAGGCTTCCATATTAGCCTACCTTATCGCGGTTGGAGGGTTTGTGTGTTTTTAGGATCCTTCAGGCTATGTCGGCGGAGTCTAACTCTGGCAGGTCTAACCAAGCCGAACAGACTGAAGGTGAAAGGCCAGACAAAAAGGCGGGGAGCAGGATGGGGCCTCATAAGGTGACAGTGCAGAACTCCACTGGCGAGTGTAAATGCTCTGGCTGCAACCAACCCATCCCCCAGCTAAGGGACAAATAGCACTTGTCCTCTCTCTCTCTTGAGGAGGACATCCTTTTTCTCTTGTCTTGCTTCTACTTATGACACTTTCCTTAAGCATAAGGGATTAAACTACAGTGTCCAGGGAGCACACCCTGCAAAAAAAGCCTGGGTTGGTGGAGCCTGGCAACAGGGTTGAAGTCATCTAGAGTAGGACGACTCCTGACAAACCCGGGAAGACAGATCTCGTCAGCAGGGGACTGCACCGTTCAGGAGAACAACCTCAAAAAAAAAGATGTCCTCAGAAACGGAACGTGTCAGCCATTATTGGCGGGGAGGAATCGACACATACGAACAACTCAATGGCCATGCGCAAATATTTATATAACTGTGGTGCCACCACTCATGGAAAACAGCCAGGTGGTGGTTGGACCGGACCCCCTGCCTCGAAGGGGTCCACCCTTAGCTACTGGCGGCTCTGCTGATTCTTAAGCTAGGAGGACAGGTATTACTACTGGCAGCAAGGACAACCACCCCTCACAATTATGCAATGGAATGCAGAAGGGGTGAACTAACAAAAAACGAGAGCTAGAGGAAGCCTGCGAGCAGAAAAGATTGACATCTGCTGCATCCAAGAGACGCACCTAATCCGGGAAATAGATTCAGCATTAGGTGATTTGAACCTTCCGTCAGGATAGAGAAAATAGACATATGGGTGGAGTAGTAACACTAGTTCGTAATTCCATACCGGCAGTTGAACTTCACAGGTCCAATCAGATGAGCACAGAAATTCTATAGCTGTTCAACTCCTTATCAACAACACTAAGATGACACTATACAATATATACTCACCAAGTTCCAAACTGAGCCGAAGCCATCGTGTCCGCATTGACAATTGTTAGGTAGGAGATTTCTTGAAGAAGCATTTACTAAGTTAAGCAGGATACGCTAGATCTCGAGGTGAAAGCCTTGAAGAATGGCTGATCACCAACAGTCTCACCATTCTCAACCACCCAGATGATCCTCACACATGTTACTCACGACGGTGGCGCACAACAAGCACCCCAGATCTGGCTTTTAAGCAGACGACATTCACAGGATAACTGAAAGGCAAGTCTGCGACCAGATTGGAGGTAGTGACTATAGACCAGTGAAACTCCTCATAAATAACATTAACAAGGAGGAACTTACAAAACTTGCCCCTAGTTGGAAATTACAAAAGGCAGATCAGCCATTCCAAGAACTAGCAGACAAGTACTGTAAAGAAATTAATCAATCAGGAAAAAGTGGACAGAGATGCACGTTCGATTAACAGCCTACCTTTTAGATGCTGCAAAAGGCCATACCCAGAGGAGGAGAAAACCATGTCACATTGGGACAATTGTATATTTGGTAAGTCTATTGAAATCACTTGTCAACAACCTGAATTAATGGACTAAATGTAATGCAACACAATAGAGCAAGTGGGTCCTCATGTCAGGAGAAAGAAACCAGCAGTGTAGAAAATCCTGGAAAGAAAAGACAGCCTATTTGAACATGGAAAAAGATACTCAAAAGTTGTGGAGACTTACAAAAGCCCTGGAACGATGACAACCCATCTCCAGAGGAAAACAGCCTCCAGCAAGGAGAACAACTTCTCACAGGAAAGGGAGCAGCCACCCTGATGGCCCAGTGTTACAAGCAAGAAAGCTCATGCTCAATAAGTCAGAGCAAGGGAAAGAAGCCAGAAGTGAGATAAATGCTACATTCAAAAAGTAACAAGTGAACTCCTGTATGGGTAGACATCACACTGACTGAGCTGCAGAGAGCACTGAAAAAGCTCAATCGTCAAAAGGCCCCGGGACCAGATGGAGTATCAAACGACATGCTCAACAAATAGGCCCAATAGCACAGAGTCTTCTACCCAGATTTAACAATAGCTGGAGACAGGGGAGAGTCCCAGACATCTGGAAAAATGCCACAATCCACCTAATTTTCAAAAGTGGAAAAGACAAAAGGATCCGGGTAGAGCTACAGACCTATGTTTGTTGTTGCACTGTAAAATTGCTGGAGAGAGGATAACTACTAGATCATGTGGAGCGTGAATTCAAACTATAACTGGACCCAGCCCAGACAGGCTACAGGCAGCATAGGAAGCACTACGACCAAGTGGCATACTCTCGTACAGGACATAGAAAAATGCATTTCCAAGAAAAGAAGAAAACTCCTCATATGTTCTTCGACATGTCTAAGGCCTTCTGACAAAGTCTGGAAAGATGGTTTGCTACTCAAGCCTTAATACGCAGTGGAATACGGGGTAGAATGTACTATTGGATAAAAGACTTTCTTACCCATAGACAAGCATCTGTAAAATTGATGGAGGCAGTCCCAGATTCAAATTATGAGCAGGAGTCCTACAGGGCAAGTACTGTCCCCATTGCTTTCTTCCTGGCATATATATTAATGATCTGCCACAAACTCTGCCCAGACATGTATCACACTCTCTCCATGCTGATGATCTAGCTGTGTTGTACACCTCCGAGTTTCTGGGTCCTGCCATCTTTAAACTCCAGGCCAGCCTGAACAGTTACTGCTAATGTGGGCAAGTAAATGGGGTCTAGAACAAACCGGAGCAAAAACTATAGCAACGCTTTTTCATTGTCAGCTGAAGAACACTTCAGACTGAAATTTAACGATGATATAGTTCCCCGTTCCCATACTCCAACCTTTTTGGGAGTTAAGCTGACAGTCGTCTGACATGGAAACATCACATAATGGAAACAAACAGAAAGGCTATGAGGAAACAAAGTGTGATGCGGAAGCTGGCTGGGACTACCTGGGGAGCTGATATTCGAATCCTGAGTCAGGTGTACACTGGCAGTTAGACCGACTCCTCGAATATGCATCATCGACATGGATATCAAAGTGTTCATTCAAACAAATCCGGATACTGAAACAAACAGGTGTCTGGTGTACTATTTGGGAGCTATGAAATCTATACTCACTCAGGGAGATATGGAAAAGGGGGTAGCTAACATCTAGCTTGGAAGACATCACTCCCAGACTGAAAGGGATCAAAAGAATGCCTACCATCCACTGCATGAAAAATGGCGGCTAGAATAAAGAATGACTAAAGCGCACGCCAAGTCTAAAAACCACAAAGCAAAAGAAATAGGAAAGTCATACTTTGAACTACTAAATCATAATTCCATACCTGAAGAATTGCTTTTTGATCACTGGGAACCAGACTCAGTACCACTAAACTCTCAACCTCCATCCCTAAATTATTAAGCAAAGATGCCGAGCCTAATCTAGTGAAAAAGCAATTACAATGGAACATCTCCATTAGTATAAGCCTCCAGAAGACAGCTGGATAAGAATTTACACAGATGGATCGGCAATGGAGTCAACCATGAATGGTGGAGCAGGAGGGTACATTAGGCACCCAGATGCTACCACTGTGTCTCTAGCGGCTCCTACTGGAAGAATATGTTCAAACTACAAAGCAGAACTCATAGCCCTTCTGATGGCAGCACATGAATAAGCTGCAAGCACCTGCAGGCAAGATGGATTTACAGACTCACTGTCAGCTATACAAGCCCTTGAGGCTAAATCCACTGACAGCACAGTACAAAAACTACAAAGAGAACTTGCTCAGCTTCTCTTGAAAAGGTAGAGACTGCCACTTGCGTGGATTCCCATTCACTGTGGCATTGCAGGCAATGAGAGTGTTGATGTCTTAGCTAAGGAGGGCAGTGCCAAAGATAAATTTAATAACCCTGTCTTTTCAGGAGGTCAAAACCCCATACAGAGAAAATCTGCAGTAGACTGGAAGACAAACACTGGATATGATTATGGAAAAGACTCCTCAAAGACCTAAGCAGAACAGACCAGGTCATTATATTTCCGACTACGCACCGACACCGCAGACCTCAACAAACACCATACAGACTCATGAATAAGTCAAATAGCTCTGCCAGTGTCAGTGCAGGGGCAGAACAGACACCAGAGCATATCCTGCAAGACTGTCCTCTTCTGTGTGAGCTGGGAGAAGCAACACATGTGGCCACACCCAGTCGACCTGAAAACTAAGCTTTGGGGAAACCTGACAGACCTGAAGCTGTCTGCCCAGTTTGTGGTCCACAGTAAATTAAGCGCATGACCAGAGATCGCTGAAGAAGAAGAAGAAGAAGAAGACTGCACAGGCGATCTTAACATCTCAAATCCTTCTTTTCTTTCTTAGACTTTCCTTGTCAACATCTTCTGTACCTAGGCTTTTTCGTCAATTATTATGTCGATGCCATGATAGTCTACATTTTAAGATTGATTTTATGCAGTAAATTTCTATGTACACAAAGATTGATTGATTGATTGATTGATTGATTTGACCATCATCATTGCATTTTGGTGAATAACCATATGTGCTCCGATCTTTTTCCTATACATGCAGATCTCAGTGACAGTGCCCAGCTCTTGTGACCGGTGAGTCCTTGTAATTTATAAGATAGTGAAAATCTTTAGTAGAAAATGTTATTATTTTCTTATCTTTAGTAATTTTGCCAGGGAGCGGCTTTCCAACCTGATCATCTAGATTTTTAACTGCCAATGGTTTTTACCTGCTCAACTTAACAAAGGTTATTTTTATCGTCCGTCTCCGATAAGACTAGCAACTCAATCTCACCTACACTGAGATCAGGAATCTCTGGGAAAATACACAATCTCCACGAGGAGCGACTGAATACCTTTGGGAGGAGAGGCGATCATCTAACATCTACGCCACAGAGACCTCTACACACTGAGACCTCTACACACTGAGACCTCTACACACTGAGACCTCTACACACTGAGACCTCTACACACTGAGACTTCTCTACAGCTGCAGGTGGGCAAAAGAGACAAAATTAGAAAAGAAAAATCAGATGAAGACTGGATGCAAACCAGTCAGAATTCATAAAGAACAACAGATTAAATGGTTGGACACCACAAAGAGTTGGATCGTCTACCAAGTACCACAGAACCCAAATGAAAAAGTATAAAGTACAAACAAAAGAAGACCACGAAAAAGATGGAGGATGGCTTTTTTTTTTTCCAATCCAGAAGCAGGCTGGCCTTCGGCCGTTCATGGACACTAACCCCTTCGGCTCGGTACGAACCCCGCAAATCTGGGAGCCTGTGGCTTTTCTGCCAGTCCGGAGTTAAACCCCCAAACCCAGGGACGTCACCGTAGTCAACGCCTACAACACGCGGGGCCCCGGGGGGAGTGATGGCTAAAAAACAGCCTTAAGAAGATGAATAACATTTACAAAGTGCTAAAACAAGCGCACACAAGATCTCTACTTTCCCCCTTTTCCCTTCCTTCGGGGACTAATAGAACGTATGTTCCGTGTTCAATTTAGCCGTAATAGAACCGTGGCAGTTCAAAATCAGAAGAACAGGCTGGAAACCCGCCCGGGAAAATTAAATGAAAATTTTGTTTAAATAGAATTCCAAAAAAAACATTTTTCATTTCAAAAATCCCCCTTTGGGCTGGAGTTCTGAGCGAGATCTTCCTTTTAAAAAGAGATCGGGAAGGGCCACTTCCAAATGCAATGATGAAGTACAATCAATTAATCAATCAAAATTTTATAAACTTGGGAAAAATTAAAACTCTTATCACTAAATTCTTGTATTCCAGAAGAATCCCAAGTTGAACAAGATGCCAGATAAAGGAAAATACGGGGAAGCCGAAAAAGGTAGGTACTGTACAGAAGACTTTTGAGAATGTGTGTAGTGTGTCTTTGGGCGTGTGTGTGGGCGTGGATAGAATTGATTTTTTTAAAAAATAGGGGTAATATGGTTTGTTATGGTAGTTTTGGCGTGATATGAGGTATGTGTTTTGGTGTGGGTATGTGTAGTTTTTGGGAAAAAAGCTTTTGTATTTCATAAAAATGTTTTTTAAAACCCGCCTCTGTTATTTCCGTGGGCCACCTTTTGGGGGGAGCCTTTCTTTAATCCCTGTATAGGACATTTCTTTTTTGGGAAAAGTCTGTTGGTAATCTGTTTTTGGTCGAACCATTTTTTTGTTGTTTTTGTGATGAAGTTTAGTACTGATGTTGTAACCCCTTTTTTCCCGATGTTTTTTTTCAATGATTTTTTCTTTTACTCCCAGCATTCGCGCAGACCCCATTCCCTTTGGATAGTTTTTTACTAACACCCAATATCTGAGTCAGGTTTGACACTGGTAACATAATGTTGGTAGAAATAGTGTTGAATCTTTTCTGATTCATTGTAACATGTTTACTTTAAAATTGGGACACTTGTCCTATTTTTTCCCTTTTCCCCCGGATCACCCCCGACCGATGTCCCAGATCTCCACAAATTTTTTTCTGTAAAACCCCATTCATCGCCAACAATGGTTTTACGTCACATCTTCGCCAATTGATCGGGTTTCTTAAACGATTTTCCGGTTTCGGCCAGCGTTTTCTCGGTTCGCCTCCGTTCTGTAGCCATCTGGTTTTTTTTCGGTGTGGGTGCCCCACTCCAAAACCCCTTTAGTCGCCTCTCAAGACATGCGTGGCAGGTAACAGTGGTTATATTCTTTACACCCAAAAATTTGGGCCCCCGGGAACCATTTGGGCTGTTTACAGATTTACTTTTTTCATCTTTTTTGTTTTTTGGTCAACATCCCGATACCTGCTGGGGAAAATTGATCCCTATAAATCTGCCCCGAGTGTTATAAATTTTCAATAAAAATGACTACTACGATGGTCTGGCACTGTGGTGGGGGTTATTCTTTTTAAGTTGGTATATATCTTTCACAGAGGTTAGAGACCCCGGAAGCAGGAATGTATGGTTTCAGATGGGGCCCCAAAAATTGCCAGCAAGTTTCTAAAACTTTCAATTATTATCGATATAAGGGGGAAAAATTGAAACTAGAAAAAAAGAAAACCTTTCATACCTCCGGGGATATAGGTCAATAATGTTAGGCCCCTATTTTCTTTTACCGTCGGCCCCGATGGGGGGGTGGTCACTCACGCCCCTTTCTTTCCCAGAGAATTTTGGCCCCCTTGAGGTGGGGCACCCGAAACCGTCGGGTCGGGAAAAAATTCCCGCACATTGCGGGGGCGAACCCCGACCCCCAGCCTTGCGAAGCGAGTTTCGCTACGCACAGCGCTCTCAGTTAACATGTAAAAGGCGAAACACGTAAAAAAAAAAATTGTGTTTTTAAAAAAAACCCAACAATAAAGAAACTTTCGAAAATGCCGTTATCGCGGATACATAAAAGTGAAGAAATTCCCCTTTTTTACTCGCTCGCTACATAAAAAAACAGACAATAAACCCATATCAGTTTTAAAAATGAAAATATGTGACAAAAAATGAATAAAAATAAATGCAAAAAGAACGGTGGAAAAAAGAAGATAAAAATAAAAAAAAATATATACATAAATATACATTTATAAACCCTATAGAAATGTCTGTTCTCATCTCCATATTTACGTGTTCCGCCATATGTATTATGGACTCTAATAGAAAATTAGAGATCATATATTTTGTAACCTTTTAGTTATTAGATTTAGTTTAGATTGATTGATGGGACAATCATCATTGCACTTTGGTGAAAAACCCATGTGTGCCCCGATCTCTTTCTTACACAGGAAGATCTCAGCGGCAGTGCCCCAAACCCGTAGAACAGGAGAAGACCCCCGACGTAATTTTGAAGATGGTGAAGATATTTTGTATAAATTTTTATTTTAAACCTCTTCTAATGAATCCAAAAGCCGTTTTAAAAGTTTTTCTTATTCTGACGCTGGCCCAAAAACATGAGAAAAGAAAGAAAAAGAAAAAATTACTTGTTTATGCGTAGTCATATTCTAATTCTATCTTTCATTTTATATCCATCGTCAAAAAGGAATTGCAATTTTACGTCTTATGTCTTAGTGACATCCAATTTGTTCAATAATTTTAGTGTTCGGTTCGCTCTTCGTTTTGTTTTTTGGGCGATTGATTTTGGAAACATGGCCCCAGAAAAAATTTTACAGAGCAAGCTATGGGGGCTCACGAAGAACCAACGAATAAAGTATAAAAACCCATATCATGGTTTGACAGCATACAACCAACGCAAAAAAAAAGAAAGAAGATTTTGTAGCAGAAAATTTTTATTTTTTAATATCTCAAACATGTTTAAAGAAGTTCAAAAAGCCTACAACATTTTGACATTTAGGATCAATTATTTTTTATAATCAAAAAAGGGACTTATAATTTGTCCATCTCCATTAAACAGTCTTGGACACCATTTACCTAAAACCCAGAAATATCCCAAAATTTTTGTATTTTTTCCGCCTTTGGTCCCCGATTGAGGGAACATGGACACAAGTCAGTAAAACCCCATATATGTGTTTTGAATAAATTTTTACAGAAAGTCGCCATATATTTAGACAGAGAAAGAACAAATAGATCTAACAGAAAACTCAAAAAAACCTGATGTTACAAATAAAAAAGAAAATTGTATTTTGGACATATAAAAGACATAAAGGGGTAGGAAAAAGCCCATTATGAAAAAAAGGCCGGAAAAGGGGAAGACCAGGGAGCCCGGATGAAACTGATAGGGGAGATAAGGGCCATGGCGGGACAATTTTAAAAGAAAAATTTAAGGACTTTTGGGGTGGAAAGTTCTGCTCAAGACGAACAGCTGATGGGGGACGCCCTCAAAACTCTGCAATGGGCTCAACCTCAGATAAAGTCATCCACCCCCTTCCTATCCCCCCCTATCCCCCCCATCCCCGTACAGTATTTGAAATTTTCCACCTTGGTGTTTGATTATTTAATTACTATTTTTTCCCTTTTTTCCATTTCTTTTTTTCACATTTATTTGTTTTCCCACATTTTTCATATGTTAGAAATTTTTATGAATTATATGTTCTTTTCTTTTTTGGTTCGTTTTTTACGCCCAAATTTTTAAATCACCTTTTTGTGATATGTTTGATTTTTAAAAGTATACGTTGCACATTGGTTTTACCCAAACCATAAATTTTTACCCCTTAGGAATGTGCACCCTTTTCAGAACCCCAAATCGCCTCTTGACATGCGTGGCAGGTAACAGGGTTCTTTCTTCCCAAATTTGGGCCCCGAAACCCATTCGGGCAGAATGTATATGTTATATTCGGTATAGATGTCTGAATTTCATTTTTACTGTTTATCTTTTTGCGTAAAGATCTTTTATCAAACGTCGTTATATATTTTTTTGATTTGTAAAACTCAAAGCGTATGTTCTCAACACTTGATAAAAAGGGGTTGGTTATTAAAAGCATAAAAAAAAAAGTAAATTTGAAAATAAACGACATGAGTGCATAAAAAAGACATTCTGGGGGGAACTGCCCTGGAAGAAGAGCAGAAAAGACCGATACAGGATTCATTAACGATCTGAGAATGACTGCTAATGCCCCGGGCATCTTGCATAGAATAAGGTTTCGGACTGCTGTCAGGGGTGTTCCTGCATCGAAAAGGTTTTTGGATGATGATCCGATTTTGTATTTACTTTTTTTCAACAATTCTAAAAGTTTTAACTCAGTCTTCTTTTATCGATAATCGGGGGCTCTGATCATTTTTGTTGGGGGGGCCCGGACAAATATTTTCGGAAAAAATAATAGTTTTGGGTTAGGTTTTATATTAGTTTTTAAATATAGTTCGATTTTGGGGGGGGGGCTGGACCACTGGCCCTTAATGATGAACCGCCACTATAATACTTTTGAAACAGGGAAACATTAGATGTCCCTTGGAGAAACTAAAATAATGAAGTCACAAACAAATTTTTGTTCCAAAAAAAGAGTTTTTTACAAATGTTTATATTTCTTTTAAACTTATAAATCAAGAAAATTTGTTTATTGTATAAAGTAGGGGGGTGTGTGGGAGAAAAGTGGGGAATGCAGGGGTGCGGTATATTTTCCAGTATATGGTCTTTGAACTCCTCCAAAAAGTTTTTTTAAATAACCTTCATTTTAAATTTATTTTGCTGCTTATGTGCTCCTTTACGGTGGTGATGTGCCACCTCCTGTATCATGCACAGGGGCGGGGTTGTATAAGATAATTTAGAGAGATAGTATTAGTAGTGAGGAATGTAGTAGTGAGGGAATAGTAGTAGTAGAGGGGAATAGGAGTAGTATAAACGGGGGGTTTAAAAATGGGGTTTATTCAAAGTCCTGAAAGGGAAAGCAATTTAAATTTTTTAGTAAGTAGTAGTAACTAGTAGTATTGTAGGTAGTTAGTAGGGTTTATAGTATACTACTACTAGAGTATTAGTAGTAGTAGTAGTAGAGGAATAGTGTAGTAGTAGTTTTAATGATTAAGGTTTTTCCCGTCGTTAAAGATAGGGAAACCCCCTGACCAGCGGTTTGAGCGGTTGGACGACGGGGGACAAGTCCCCTTTAGTTCGGTTCAATTCCGGGGCACGAAAAAAACCCCAGGTTCTCCCGATTTCGGGGTTTTGGGCACCGAACCGAAGGGGTTTCGATGTCCGGCACCGGGCCAAAAGTTGAAGCTCAAGTGCTTTGGATCCCAAAAAAAAATAGATGGAAGACCCCCGGGAAGTTTTTGAAACCTTTCCCCCAAAAGGGTTTTTTAAAAAAAAAAAAGAAGAAAAGAATTTGTTTCACTTTTTACTAATCTTTCTTGAAGATCTGTTCATTTTTTCTATTCCCGTATCACCGCAACAATTCAAAAAATCTTATTCAAATTGATGCTTTTATTGTGAACCCTTTTACTACACAGGATGCTAAAAAAGTCACCGGAATGATGGATATCTTTCCCCTTTTGCAACCAAGGTCACGATAATTTTTTTTATTCCCGGATTCAATCGCATGCCCCAAACTATTTGAACATTAAGCTATGATTTACTTGATGAACCTGAGCGGATGGACGGGGAAAATTACCGCTTGGTCAGGCGCATAACATAGGAAGAACAGTCCTGTTGGATGGGGGAAATTTTTTCGGGAAACA